>CM026065.1:600000-765000 GCA_014839685.1 Anableps anableps
GACACATAAAGACAGTTATAAAGTCAGCCTTTTATTACCTGAAGAACACTTCAGGATTAAAGGACTAATATCTCAACAAGATCTAGAAAAACTCATCCATGCGTTTATCTTTAGTCGCACTGATTACTGCAACAGTGTCTTCACAGGTCTGCCTAAAGGGTCAATCAGACAGCTGCAGCTGATCCAGAACGCTGCTACTCGTGTTCTCACTAAAACCAGGAAGATAGAGCACATCACCCCAGTTCTAAAGTCTTTCCACTGGCTCTCTGGAGCTCAGATAATACATTTTTAAATTCTTCTTTTAGTTTATAAATCACTCAACAGGTTAGCACCAAAATATGTTAAAGACCTCGCAGGTGGCAGCCTTGCTTCTGTCAGACTGCTCCAGGGCAGCTGTGGCTACAATGTAGCTCACCACCATCAGCATGTGAATGTGTGCTTGAATGGGTCCAAGACTGAATGTAGTGTGAAGGGCTTTGCAATCCTCTGGACTTGATAACATGCAATAGAAGTACAGGAAATTTACATTTTAATGTTGAAAAAGATTCACAGTGTGGAATTTTCCTAGCTTTATGATAAAAGTTTCATAAATTGCAAACTTCATTTTAAATATTCTGGTATTAGGCTAGTGTTGATTAATCTAGTTCACGTTTGAAAAGCCAGCTCCAAGCTGGAGCTGTCCTAGTGTGGTCCAGATGCAAAAAAGCACTAATGTTGTCTTTTATTTAACTCTCACAAATCCAATAAAGGTTTCATAAACTTGGTTATAAATTATTCTGCTATTAGTACAGGTCTGAAGTGTCTAAGTGTGGCAGTTGTCATTCTGGAGGACATAAAAGATTCTCCAGATAGTGAAGAAGTAGTTGAAATTGCCCTCTAGGCCTTTTGCAGATTGAAAGCTACAACTGGAAGCCAACTTTAGCTTCATCCATTCTTACCAACAATTATTGGTAACCGATCTTCAATACTGGATAAGTAAAAACACAACACTCTTATTTCCATAGAAGGTGGTCTACTTGTTTCTGTTATTCTGAGACCAATGAAAGAAATTCCACAACATGTTCGTTAAGCAGGAAAAATATCCATCCATCTGCAACACCCTGACAGAAAAATAGCCAACTCATTCTGTTCCTCCAAAACCATCTGTGCCGATTGGAGCTTGACATCAAATTGAGCTGTCATTCATCACAAGGCATGGCCTATTGACTCACTGTTGCAGGCTTGGAACCCTAACAATGGAAAAACATGCAAAAAACAATAGGGTTCCCTGCTCCGCTGGGAGCAGGCAAACAGCCATGCCTTGCACAGCCTGTTTGCTTGCTTCTGCAGGCTTGGGACTCTAGGAACAAATCAGCAACACTGCAAGGTCTTCCAAAAATGTTCTGTTTTATGAGGCTTCCTCCTCATTGGCACTGTCATGTTCCACAGCTGGTGTATTGGCGGATTTATCTGTGCGGCTCTTGGAATGTTTCAGCAAAACTCCCACCACAGCCTTGATTTCTGTATCTGTCAGAGTATCTAACCCTTGGTTCTTTTTCTCTGATTGAATCCAAATGTTGATATTCGTAAAACGGTCATGCTATCTTTCCAGGTACCTCTTGAAAAAGATTGTAAATCTCAAAGAGGTTTTTATCTGGTTAAATAAAGGTTATTATTCTTTTGCACAGCTTCTTAAAAACAGACCATGATAAGCATGGTGTGTGAGACAAGACAACAGAAGCACTAGTGTCATCAAGAACGAATCAATTACATTTCACGTTACACATGCAATGTCTTGAAAACCAACCATTAGCTGGCACCGACTAGAGATGTTTCAAACATCAAGGACAAATATAGTACAGATTTATTGTTCCTGTTGTCTCAATATATTTACAAAAATTAATCTTTTACCAAGGCTAAATTGTAAACAGAAGGTTAGTCCGTTTTTAAAAAAAGCAAAATAAAATTTAAAAAAAATCTATCTGGTAGTCTGTAGTATTACTCAGTTGTTACATACGATCTGAGTTCACCTGTAACAAACAAACAAGCATTCCATTAAAGAACCTGCATTAGCTACAGCATGATTTATTTAATTAAGTTAAGTTTTATGCCCTAATGCTTGAATTACATGTATTTTTAAGAGTTTTGTAATGTATTAAAGGCAGGTGTTTTTTAAAACTGCTAATCACATACAACACAAAGAGATCAAATTCAAGGAACCTATGATTCACTCCCTTTCCTTGCAGCTAATAATGCTGCAAGGAAAAAGGCTTAAATGTTTATAGGTGGAGATACTTTAATATATGGTTCGAATGATTTTTTTTCTAGAAATGTTAATTACTGCCGTACACAAACTTTCTGTTCCTTTTACCCCTAGCCTTCTGGTCTTTGGCTTCCATTTTGAGATTTGACACATCTTCAGCCAAGTGATGTTTCTGTCTTCGTTTCATGTAGTCATCTAAAATTACATATAACAAAAAGCAGTCACCACATTAATCAATTTTATGAAAGCAAACGTTTGAATAGTGTAACAATATAAAGTGTAACACTTACCATGACAATACAGAATCTTGAACTTGTACCCATTCCAGTCTGATAGCTCTCTGACTTCCACCCTTTCTTGGTTGTTTTCTGCCAACTAATTGCTGTAACTGCTACCTTGCCGCCAGTGGGGCTTTTTACTGCTGTGGATCCAGGATGATGCCACAATATCAGCCTCTGTTGAGACCATTCATAGTTTGTTTGTGTTGGAACTCCACCACAGAAAAAGCCATTCCTATACAAACTATAATGTAATTGTAATCAACAAACCACCAGCAAATCTGATAAGCTGATCATTTTCAAGTTTAACATTCCTGAAGGGCCTGGAGAAGGACTGTGGAGTTAATTTGGTTGGATGTTTTGGTCAGGATTGGGTCTTGGTGCTGGTGGTGTGTAATGTGAATTTGGTGTGGGGAAGTGGGGCTCTATGTCCCCTTGTTTTAAGTTAAGTTTTATGCCTTAATGCTTGAATTACATGTATTTTTAAGAGTTTTGTAATGTATTAAAGGCATTTAATACATTGAACACCATGGAACTATTTAGTTCCATGGTGTTGGTCTCTATCCCTGTTCCTTTATGTGTTGTTCTACGCTGGCTGGGGTCCTGTTGATTGACCAGAACTGATAAGAGGCACTTTTGAAGAATGTAAGACCATCATTGTTTATCTGCAGTGAAATCCTGTCAGTGGAACTGATTACGCTGTGGTGCTAATATGCCTGAAGTTTATCAAAAACAACCTTTTCAACACTGAAGTAATAATATGAACCACAAGCAATGTTCATGACATTTGAAGCATAGGTGGAATCTGTTTTCAGCAAGGTTCTTGCATCCTTAGAAAGATCAGGATGTCCAGAATTTCTAAGTATTTTCAAGAGATTGAAGAAAGAAACATGTTTTGTTTGAAATCTGACTGCTCAGTCAGCACGAGTATTAACCAAGTAAGCTGCTTCTTCACTGTCAATAGAGCAATCTGGTTCTGATTCAGAGAAATGGGCAATGTGAACATCTGATTTAAAGGGTCATTCATAAGGATGATTGGTATGATGTTGGTCAAAAAGAACAGTGCCATGATCATCATCTGCAAAGTATTGATTCGTTTTCAGGAATATTCTCAGTTTGATGTTCATTGAAGATGCCATCATAAAAAGAATCAGAACTTTCAAGTGATTCTCCAAGCATACCTGTAGGAGCCAAGTTAATGTAGTTCATATATACAGTGTTTATATTTGCTGTTAAAAATGTTGTTTAATGAGTAATTTAATAAATAAGTTTATAATTGAAGTTGAACTAAAATTATTTTATGGCATTTGTGTTGACTTGGTGAAGGCTAGTTTATACTTTAATGGCGGGACAGTGGTTTCTTATATCCCTGTTCACATTGTTGCGCACAAACCAGAAGTGAGGACACAATGAAAGGGGAAGCATTACCAAACAAATAAGCCAACCATGTAATTTTGTTTTTTAACTATAAATTAAATTGTTTCATGGACTTTTTTGATTTAAAGGGGTGGTGACGTTACTGTATAAACTATTTCATGTAGTTGATATTTTGCTTTGATATCTTTTTCTAATAAGACAAAAATAGAGAATTGAAGAACAATAATAAGTAACAGCCATGAAGGTTTGAAAGATACATAAACTGCTTTAATAAAATCACGGCAAAAACATTTTTTCCTTAACGAGTGGATGTTCAGTCAACATTTGGGGAACGTTATTTCTGAACATTGAACATTTGACTTTCAGGAGACTTCAACGGAACATCGTCTGAACATTCGCTTGCTAGCTGGGTTACTATCCTGCAACTTTTTGACCCTTTCCCTCTCCAACACACCTACACCAAAACGCTGAATTTCCTCATCAGTATGTCATTAATTTCTGCTGAGGCCTGGTACAAGTGCATTCAGTTGACTGGACTTGGACACCCCTAAAGTAAATCATTCCATTCTAGTTCTGGATGCATGCTTAGGGTCCTTGTGCTGCAGGAAGGTAAACCTTCGTCCCATTTTTAGCTCATATGCAGCTTTTAACATATTTTCTTTCAGGATATATGACACAGCATTTTGCATGTAGGCCCAAAAGTTCAAATTTGTTCTCATCAAAAAGCATCTGCTTCCACATGTTTGCTGTGTCCCCAATTCAGTTTGTGATAAATCTTAGGGGTCTTCTGGCTTTCCTTCAACAATCTAGCTACTGTTTGATAAGGGTCAAATTTACAGAGTGTGAAACAAGTTGTTTTAACAGATTCTCCTTCTTTGTTTGTGGATTTCTTAATTTGTGGGCCTCTTGCTTGCTTCTCTCCTTTCAGTTTAGGTGGATAACCATGTTTCAGTATTCATTGTACCGTACACTTTCCATTTTCAGATGATGAATTGATTAGTGCTCCTTGATTTTTTTTCTAAGCTCTGGATATTGTATTATAACCAAATCCTAACCTAACCTCACTTTAACCTTTAACCTACTTGTCTTCACAAGGAAGAGGGGGAAATCTCCAAGTTGTTTTAAAGCTTCCAGAGGCACCTCCAGCAGCCGCACACCTCTGGAACGCTGGGATCTCCTAGAAAGAAGGGGCTGCATTCCTAGATTCAATTTGCTCGCCGAGATCCACTGCTACTGCCTTCCAAGACTGGCACCACTACTGGTGCCTCTTCAGTTGCTTTTTGACTGTTGCTGCAAGTCATCTGCTGCTACCCCTCTTCCTCCTGGTTCTCAGTGCATCCTACAGGATCTTCTCTGGTGCTTGCCTCCTTTGCATGGCCTCCTATGCATCGCTTCCTGCAGCCTCTTCTCGGCACATAAGAAGGGAATTCATCTTCTTTTTCTGTTGTGTACCATTCCCTTTAAAAAAAAAACAAAAAACAGGGAAGCTTCCTGATTGGTTGTTCAGTCTACACTGTTGTGGGTCAATTTTGTAATTTGGGTGAAGCAATCATTAAAACAGTAAAATCATGCAACTAAAATCATACTTAAAACATTAAAACCCATGCTAAAATACACAAAACGCAGTCATCAAAAGTTTCGTCCACTGACATATCTTGTTATCCACACTTCTACTTAATGTTGCTCTATGCTGTAAAATCCCAGTATAATGTTTAATTTTGTGGCTGAAATAGCATTAAATTATTCTTTAAAAAACTAAAGAGGTATGAATACTAACACTACCAGAGGGTAATATGACCTATTTGACAAATTGGAGACCTTTCATTGACATATGGACACAAAAAGATATATATAAAATAAAGTAAGAGTGACAAATAATTTTTAATAATAAGGTCTTTTAAAATTGCATGGTCTCTAAGAAATAATTGCAAAGCAACACCAATCAAAGGCTTAACTATTGTGTTTCAACATTTATATTGAGATTTTGAGTTAAAATTGAAAGTCTGGCTTCATAAAGGCATTCTCTGCAGCTTTAGTCATCTGGAATGTGAAGCAGAAAGAAAAACATTGACATTAATGGTATTCTTACAGTATTTTGACTTCATAAGCTTCATAGCAAATTGGTTTGGGGTCGTTGAGTCTTTTGTCTCACGTTAATGACTGATGAAATAATTTAAGCAAAATAATTTTTGCTAATCACATTCATTCCCTATTCACTCAAGCCTTGTCTCACAAATAATTAGTGAAATCACTGGTGCAATCATGACTCAGGGTAAATGTGAGACTGGGAACATCTAAATGTGTGCTGGCTCATGGACATCTGCAAAAAATCATATTATTTTTATGATGGTTGGAGTACTTTTATGTTATTTTTATTTATTCATTCATTTACTTTCCAGATCAGCAAAACCATTAAAATCTGTAACTTAATAAATCTTAAAGAAGCACAGCAGTCAGATTCCATAGAAACAGAACTTGGAAGCTCTTTAGTCCTTTAAGACATAAATAAATCTGTAAAACTCAGGAAATGTTCTCAATATTTAATCTTAAAATCTAACTTTGATGTGAGTGCTATGCCAGAACCATTCCAGAATTAACCATTAACAGGTATATTGACCCTCATAAAATATCAGCAGTCAAAATCTTCTCTTTTTCATAACCTGAATACACAAACTGAACAAATTTAAGTCAACACTCAATTTTCCCAAATTTCACATATGGTCTTTCCATCTGTATAAAAGGTACAAATATAGAGATTTTTTTTCAGAAAAAGCAGGAGTTTTGAAGAACCAGATTAAAGGTTCTATTTCTGTGCATGCAGGACAGGTGTTAAACAGAAGTAACATTACTACATGTTTTCAGGTTTTCTGCACATTTTCATGTCAAAATCTTCTACTTTCCATACTTTTAGCTGTACAAAAGTATAAATATAAAAGCTAATCCTGAATTTGTGGTAGACATTTCTAAGTGGTTCAGGCTACAAATGTGGAACCTAAAAAAACATACTGTAAGGAAGAGGATGGATGAATGGATATAACTAATTTAATAAATGTTATAGGGACAAAACTTGGAAGTATAAATATTTGTCCACACTTTTCTGGATCTTGAAAACACTTAAATCAAATTCCATATCGTTCCAGACTTAGATATATATTTCAAACTGACATTTTACTTCGCATTTGATTTAATTTGTTGAACTATTTAAATAATGAAACCAATCAGAAAAACAGATTCAGACTGAAAAGTTGTGTTGATTTGGATTTGAATATTAAACTAAAGTGTATTTGTATTAAAGCAGGCTGGTTTTTCAGGGACTCCTTTTTGCTGCGAATTCTCTCTGTCAGTAAGCAGAAATAAATGGGAAGAAAACATGAAACTTAATTTAAGAATCAGAAAATGCCACCTCATAACAAATGTTTTGTATTCTTGGATCTAAGTTCAAAGTCAGCAACAGATTCATTCAGTATCATTTCAAGCTGTCTGATAAAAATACCAGGACATGAAAACAGGCCAAACAACAGCTCCTTCTTAGGTTCATAAAGGAAAATCTGGCTAAGAGAATAATGTTTTTAATCATTATTAAAACAATTTCTAACAGAAAAAGTATGGCGTTCATGATTCAAACTCAAATTTACTTTGATCCAGAGCCTTCTGTCCTCTCACTGAGCATATTTGGTATTGCTTCAGTGCCATCTGTTTCAGGGATCATGAAGAGAAAAATGTTTAAATATAGCTCTTCAGTGCTGATGGATGACTGCAATAAATAAGCTTGTTTAAAATAATCACTGTGCTCTCTATTGTTGCCTACAACACCACACTGGACCGATAAATTGCTTGTTTTTACTTTTCACTGCAGCTGTTCTTTGTCAGTAACATCAGCCCGAGGCTTCATTTCAACTTTACTGTCTCAAAGGAAATGCTGTATACACAGACCTTTTTTTTGATATGCGGCTATATTATAACCAAAATTTGTCTTAAAATACTGGACATTTTATGTGAATAAAGTGAAAATTAAGTGGTTCAGATTAAAAAAATACTCGTTCATGAGTATTTGGGTTTTGGTTTTTGTTTGCGTGGATTTAATTTTCTCCTGTGGGTTGTTTATGTTCATAGATCTTGCCATGTTCATTTCTCAGTTTGTTGTTGTTTCTTAGGTGTTCCCATGTAATTTCATTGCTTTATGTCTAGTACAGTAGTTTGTTGTTGTGTTCTTTCTCTTGTATATTTGTACTTTTTTAAAGATTATTATCAGGTCTGTTTCTCCTCTTGGTTTTCAGATCCTTTCGGTCAGGTCAGGCCTGTATTCATTAGTCTTCTCCCTTAGCTTCCCTGCTATTCTTCTTGCGACAGATGTTCCACATCTCATCTGATTAGTCTTTTGGTTTTCTTACCACTTTGTTACCCTGTCTCAGTAATTAAGCTCATTTAGCCCACCTGTGTTTGCCCATCACACCCATGCCACTCACCTGTTTCACCTGCCAATTAAGCTTCTCAGTTTCTGCCATTACCTTCAACCCATCTCTATGTAGCTTTACCTGGAAGCTTCATGTCGTTGTCTTGCCGGAGAATAAATATTCTCCGAAGCTAAATAGATTTCCTGCTATTTTGGTGCATTCATTTTACCATATACTTTTACAAGCTTTCTGGGGCCTTCTGCTGAGATGCTGCCACCACCGTGCTTCATAGTGGGGATGGGTTTGTGGTGATGTGCAGTGTTTGGTGTCCTCCAAACATAGCATCTTGTCTGATGGTCAAAAAGCTCCATTTTGGTCTCATCAGCCCAAAGAACTTTCTTCTTGACCATGGAGTCTCTTCCCACGTGCCTTTTAGCAAACTCTAGTCCAGCTTTGATCTGAGTTTTCTTCATCTGTAGATTTCTCATTGTCTCTCTACCAGAAAGTTCTGACTGGTGAAGAACCAGGGCAACAGTTGTTATCTGCAGAGTCTCTCCATCTCAGCTGCTGAAGCTTGCAGCTCCTTCAACGTAGTCATAGTAACATGGTGGTCTCTCTCATTATAGTGGGGGACTTTAACATTCATGTTGACACTGAGGGTGACAGCCTAAATGTAGCTTTTAATGCTATCTTAGACTCAATTGGCTTTATTCAAGGAATTCACCGTCCTACCCACTTGTGTCGTCATACTTTAGACCTTGTGCTGACATATGGCATTGAGTGTGAAGAAATAACTGTACTTCCCCATAACCCTGTGCTGTCTGACTGTTTTAATGACCTTTGAGTTTATTTTAATTGAGTATTCCAAACCTGAGAGAAAATGTCATTATAGAAGATGTTTATCAGACAGTTCTACAAAAACATTTAAAGAATCTGTTCCATGTTTAATTTCCTCAGGATCTCAGATAAACAGTAGAAGGCAGCAGCCCTTCTCAAATTGATGCTCTTGTTCATAGTTACTTCCTCATTGCGTGTGGCATGAAACAATGTAACCCCCTTAAAAAAGAAGGTAATTATTCATAGGAGGTTTGCTCCTTGGTTTAATTCAGAACTGTGTATTTTGAAGCAGAAGACTAGGAAATCTGAGAGAAAATGGAGCTCTACACATCTAGAGGGGAGCTGCTTAACTTGGAAAAATCGTCCACTGCTGTACACAAAGACCCTTCACAAAGCTAGAACATTGTATTTTTCATCATTAGTAGAGGAGAATAGGAATAATCCTAGGTTTCTTTTTAGTACAGTTGCCAAACTGTTGAGCCATCAATTCCCCTTGCTCTCAGCAGTAATGACTTTATGGACTTCTTCTTAAATAAAATTGATTCTATTAGAAAATTGTTGGCATCCTCCCGAACATGATTTCTTCATCCTCAGTAAGTGAGGTAGCACTGAATGTAACTCTAAAACCTGATATGTGATTGGACCGTTTTGAGTCAGTTGAGCTTTCTGAGTTATCAAAAATTAGCTTCTTCCAAACCTTCAACTTGCATGTTGGACCCCATCCCAACCAAATTATTTAAAGAGGTGTTCCCTTTGATTACTGCCTCCATTTTAGATATGACTAATCTATCCTTAATAAATGGACATCTTCCACAGGCTTTTAAGGTAGCTGTAACTAAACCTTTACTCAAGAAACCTCCCAGTAAAGATGATTTAATAAATTGCAGACCTATATCTAATCTTCCTGTCTTATCTAAAATCCTTCAGAAAATAGTTGCTAATTAAGTGTGTGAGCATCTAAACAGTAATGACCTGTTTGAAGAGTTTCAGTCAGGTTCCAGAGCTCATCATGGCACTGAAACAGATCTGCTGAAAGTTACAAGCGATATTCTCTTGGTCTCAGATAATGGACTTGTGTCTGTTCTGGTTTTGCTTGATCTCAGTGCTGCTTTTGATACAGTGGACCACAATATTCGCTTAGAAAGGCTTGAACATGATGTAGGTATCAAAGGACCAGCACTAGGCCAGTTTAAATCTGGTCTGTCAGACAGACTCCAGTTTGTTCATGTCAATGATAAATCTTCTCACTCTAGTGTAACTTGTGGAGTACTACAGGGTTTTGTGCTTGGACCAATTCTTTTATTTATATATATATAAAATATATATATAAAAAAAAATATATATATATATATATATATATATATATATATATATATATATATATATATATATATATATATATATATATATATATATATATATATATATATATATATGCTTCCAGTTGGAAGAATCATCAGACAGCATGGGATAAATTTTCATTGTTATGCTGATGATACTCAGCTATATCTATCCATAAATCTTGATGAATCCAATTCATTAGGTAGATTACAGGCATGCCTTGAGGATATTGAAACTTGGATGATAATACATTTTGTTTTAAATTCTGACAAAATAAAAGTTGTTGTTTTTGGACCAGAACCACTGAAAGAGACACTGCTTAGTCAATCACTTGATCTGGATGGCATTAAATTGGCCTCAGATAATAAAGTAAAAAACCTCGGTGTTATTTTTGACCAGGATATGTAATTTAAGTCCCATATTGAACAAATTTCTAGAATTTCCTTCTTTCATCTCTGGAATATTGCCAGAACTAGAAATATTCTGTCCAGGAGTGAAGCTGAAAAACTAGTCCATGCATTTGTTCTTCAAGGCTGGACTCCTGTAATTCTTTACCGTCAGGAAGTCCACAGAATGTAGTTAAAAGCCTTCTGCTGATCCAAAATGCTGCAGCAAGAGTTCTGATGAAAATGAAAGAGATCATATTTCTGCTATTTTAGCTTCCCTTCACTGGCTCCCTGTTAAATCCAGAACAGAACCTCAGATTCTCCTTCTCGCATATAAAGCCCTTAATAATCGGCTCCATCATCCATCAGAGATCTGATTGGTCCAGATGTTCCTACCAGAGCACTTCGCTCTCAGACTGCAGGTTCATTTGCTGGTTCCTAGAGTTTCTAAAAGTAGAATGGGAGGCAGATCCTTTAGTTATCAGGCAGACACCATGTCTACTTTCTAGATTAGGCTTAAAACTTTCCTCTCTGATAAAGCTTATAGTTAGACTGGCTTAGGTTATCCTGAGCCATTTCTGTAGCTATGCTGCCATAGACTTAGGCTACCGGAGGACAAACTGACCACTTTTTCTCACGTTCTTCTTCTGCTACTCTCCAATTTGCATTATTTGCTGTTATTTCAAGTGTTAACTTTTGGCTTTCTTTCAGTTCTTTTTCTCTCCATAGAAGCTACACCTGGTCTGGTGTTCTGTTTGGCTGTGGTGCCTTCCTGGAGGAGGGCTTCAGCTGAGATAATGCTGCCATCAACTAATTGTTCTCCTTCTTTAGCTTTTTTTTTTATGTATGCTGTGTGTCTCTGTGTGTCTTTACGTGTCCCGGCAGTGTGGCACTCAGAATTGTCGTCTGAATGTCAAGGTAAGGCCCAACAGATTTGCTTTCACAAGTGGAGCATCATTGCTTTTGCCATGATGTTGCCCTTGGTATATATATGAAACTTTATTACAAATTGTTTTAGGTTTGTTTCAAATGTAATGGACACAAAGACAAAAAGAAAAAAAAGGGGGGCTGGAGAGGAAGGAGAGAAAGATGGAGGAGAGGTTTAAAGAGAAAAAAGGAGATAGAAGTTGAGGAGAGAATAAAGCATAGAGATAAAACAAGTCAACACCGTTGAAGTCTGCCTCGAGACCTGTGGAAAGAGAAAATAAAACAGAGAATCCACAATAACAGACAACATATGGATATATAATAACAGTTATAACTTCAGTGGAAAGTATACTCCCTCTCTTGCTCCTTCTCTTTCTATTAACTTTTTACTTTCATGAATATCGAAAATAATCCTCTATCAGTTCATCCATTTCTTCTTGTGTCTCTGCTCTGTCTTCTCCAGCCTCCAGTCGGTCGTGGCAGATGGCCGCTGGTACTGAGCCAGGTTCTGGTTCTGCTGGAGGTTTCTTCCTGTTAAAGGGGAGCTTTTCCTCTCCACTGTCGCTACATGCATGCTCGATGTGAGGGATTGCTGTAAAGTCAACGACTCAATGCAAGTGATTTTCTGCTGTCACCCCCTGCTGGTCCAGGAGCAGTGAACGCTGCAAGTCAACGACTCGATGCTCTGCTGGGTTTACTTAGAAACTTCCTGAACCACTTTGAATAATTGAGCTGACTGTACAGTTTGATAACTAGGATCAATTGGAATGTTTGTACGATTGAGATGAAGTGATGTTTTTTTTTTGTAAAGTGCCTTGAGACAACATTTGTTGTGAATTGGTGTTATATAAATAAACTGAACTGAAACTGAACTCACTAATCTCCCTCATCACTGTCTTGAAGGTTGTGAGGACGTCCTGATCCAGGCAGATTTACTCATGGACCAGATTCCTCCATGTCTTGATGACGGATTTAACTGATCTCCAGGGATGTTCAAGGCCTTAGAGATCTTTTTGTCTCCATCTTCTGACTGATACTTTTCAGTAAGCTTTTCTCTGATTGATTGGAGTGTTCTTTAGTCTTCATGCTGTAATGGTAGCCAGGAATACTGATGAACCAGTGGATGGACCTTCCAGAACCAGCTCTCTCTATCCTACAATCACTGGAGACAAAGTTACAGCACTCAGGTCATCTCCTTTCCACTCATTGTGAGACTACTGGCACCAACTGGCCAGATCTCTGTTGAATTAGAGCAGTCACTTTAAAGGAGCTGAATATTTATGCAATAACTTCTTTAATGTAATTGTCAATATTTTTGTAGAAATTAGTTCTCACATTGATATTAACAGCTTTTTTTTGTAATTTTTTTTTGTCAAAAAAGCCAGATTTTGTTGATCATGATTAATTTGTGAAAGAAATAAAAGTATATAGTATATAGTATACCCCTGTGAATAAGGCACAGCCCACAAGCAATGGCTAAAAATATTTCAAAATAAAATAGTTCAAAGCATTTGGTCCAACTTACATGCAAAACTCAGCCATCAGCAAGCAAACAATACAGATTTTTTATTAAGACAGAGGGGGATTTTTACGGGCGTCGTTCTGCACCAAATTAACAAGAACACATATGGCAGAGACTGCACAGTTTGTCTTTCAGACCCCGAGACGTTAGAACACCTGTTCCTCCGCTGTCCTGGCTGCACCCTCTTTTGAGAGTGGATAGGAGACATCATTGGAAGCATCACTGTGGACAGAAGAAAGGATAGAAACGAATGGGACTGGATAAGACTATTTGGATTCAAGAAATCATATGCACGACTGACTGAACATCAATATCTCCTTTGCAACACCATCCTCTCCGTTGCCAGACACTCCATCTACATTTCCAGGAACTATCAGCTTTATGAAAACAAAACTGTGGATCATTGGAAACTGTTTGTTGGACTATTGCAAGATCATTGGAGGACAATTAACTGCATCAATGAAGGACTTTATCAGGAAATCTTTGGACCACTAATCACCTGTAAATATTTTGAAGAACGGACTTTGTAAATTAGTAGTTTAGTAAGAAATCTTTTGAGTTTTGTAAATATATTATATTTTTGAAGTTCTTGTTATATTTGGAAGAACTATTTTTTGTTATTTTTCACATCTATGTTTAAATTTTGTTGTTTATTACACATGGTGTGAACATTTTTTTTAAGTTTGCATTTTTTATAATAAAAGATAAAAATAAATAAATAAATAAATAAATAAATAAATAAATAAATAAATAAATAAATAAGGCATTCCCCAGGGTGAATACTTTTTATAGGCACTGTAGTGATAGGTGTGGCTGAAAAATCATATAAAAGAATTGCATTTCTAACTGTGCTGCTTAAACCAACAGTGGGGGACCAAACATAGGCAAAGACAAAAGGTGTTAAGAAATGGGGGAAAAAACCATTTAATTTTATTATGTCCAGTCTGCTCTGTCCTTTCTTGTAGACGCTTCACTGTTGAGTCTCCAGTCCAGTCTGTTGTCCAGATGAACACCGAGGTATTTATATTCCTCAACCACCTCCACTTCTTCTCCCATAATGGAAACAGGGTTTGATCTGACCCTGTTTCGCCTGAAATCTACAATCATCTCCTTTGTTTTGTTCATATTCAAGATGAGATGATTGTTTCCACACCATGCCACAAAGCGGTCACCAGCTCTCTGTACTCAGCTTCTTGTCCATCTCTGATCCACCCGACAACTGCAGAACCATCTGAGTATTTCTGGAGATGACAGGAGTCTGACTTGTGCTGGAAGTCTGAAGTGCACAGAGTGAAAAGGAATGGTGAGAGTACAGTCCCCTGTGGTGCTCCTGTGCTGCTGACCATCTGGTTAGACACACAGTCCTTCAGTCTCACAAACTGTGGTCTGTTTGTCAGGTAGTCATGGATCCAGGCGATTGTTGAGGCCTCCACCTGAGTCTCCTGGAGTTTCAGACGAAGCAGATCAGGCTGAATCGTGTTAAATGCACTGGAGAAATCAAAGAACATAATCCTCACAAAATGAACACCAAGAAAACAAAAGACATGGCAAAAGTTTTTATTGGTGGTGATTATGTTGTGAATGAAATCCACAACCTTTGCAATACAAAGAGGACGAAGGTAATCTACTTCCCAAATGACACAATTTTCTGATGTTACTGCAAAAATACTCTCAACAACCACTGATCACCAGAATGTTGACTCTAATTATACACATTGGAGCTAATGATATCACCAAACAAAAATTAGAAATTCTGCAAAATGACTTGAATCATCTTCTGAGCACTATCAGAAGTCTAAAAAAGAAGGTGTTTATTAGCGGACCGCTACCGACAGTTCGACGGGGAGATGAGAGATATAGCAGACTCCTTATAATTAATTACTGGCTCATCAAAACATGCGCTCCCAGCTCAGTGAACTTCATTGACAATCACAGGTTCTTCTGAGAGCGTTATCATCTATACAAATGAGATGGAGTATCCTTAAATAGGACTGGAAAAAAACTTCTCACCTCAATCATTTTACATGCTGTTAACAAAACAACCTGCTCTCCCCAACCATGGGACAATGTAAACAATGAGATCACTGTCCCATTGAAAATATGGGAAGAATTTAGCCATGGCTCCAAACCAACATGTCTGATAAAGATGGATCAGGACCACATTCTCCCAAAACAAACTGATAAACTAACAGAAAACGGAGCTGCTGCTCTTCTCCCCCCCCCCCCTCCACCTCTTCAACACCTCCTGGAACCAAGGACAGTTCATCAGAAACTTTGACACCAGAACTGATATTTCTCAACTTCAATGAGAAAATGAACCGCCAGGTACTGCTCGGAACGTCCCTCTTGAGTACCCAAAGAGCATGCTTTACTTCATCAGCACCACCGGGTACTGGCCCATCAAAACAACATCCAGTCTGTGTATCTGAAGTCTTAGATGGTGGTCCAGACATTAGTTTTATGCCTGTCCTCCTCCAGAAAGTGACTGGTCCACTGGCGGTAAAATACAGGAGTATCCCTGTCATAATTACAAGTAGAAAAATAGCAAAGAAATGCAGAATTATCTACCCCCAAGTCACTTAAACTGGCTCTGCTAAATATAAGCTCACTGTCAGCAAAATGACTTAGTTAATGACTTCATTACTGAGCATTTTATTGATATCATGTTTCTTACAGAAACTTCATGAAAACAATGAAACACCTGTTGTCAGGATCCCAGGTTATTGTGTTAATTATTTGCCCTGTTCTCCTCTGTAATCTCATCCTTCCCTTGTAAATTTACTCCAGTTGTCTGTCATTCCCCTGATTACCGCTTGTGTGTATTTAAGTTCTTACCTGTGCCTTTGTTCCCCGGTGGAGTCTCGTTATGTAAACGTTGTGTTACTGTCTTGTGCTGGGTGTCAACATTGTGCTCTCGTCATGTTCACCTGTGTTTTTGAGATTGAGACAATTAAAGTTCTCTGTTGCAAGCCTGGAGGAGTTCCCTATTGCACTTGGGTCCGCATACTTACCTGATCATGACAGAGGACTCCAGCCAAAGAAGGGACCCAGCAGCAGGACCAGAGTTGATAACTCTGCCGGCAGGAGGCCACAAAGAACATGCACCTCACTGAGGAGGATCAGGTTCACCATTCTGGGGTACCGCGTTGATGATTGCACCTCCTGGGTGTGGTGCAGTGGTACCAGGCCTCTCTGCCTCCTCAGTGCCAGCCACCGTCACAGCGTGGTGGAAGCCGGCAGAATCAGTGCACTTCATGAGCTGCTCCTGTGGTTGACGCGTCCCACTGCTTCCAGGGAGGTCACTGCGCTCCAGCTCCAGGGTATTCCCAGTGGGTTGACGCTTCCCACTGGTTCCGGGGAGGTCACCATGCTCCTTTCCTGGGGTGTCCAGCCAATGCCTCCAGCACTCCTCACTCCAGGCACCAGAGCCAGCTCCTTGCCATGGAAGGTTGTAGGTAGGATATCAATACTGCAAAACAGCTGAAACATTGAGTTCCTTTAAATCAAGGCTAAAAACCCACCTGTTTGGAGCTGCCTTTGATCAGTAGTAAGTTGAACATTGATCAGTATTTTCAGATTATATTTGCTTGATGATCTTTATAATTTTGATACACTGATATTTGCTCGATGATTTTGATGATTTTACCGTATACTTCCTTGATGATTTTGATGTATACTTGATTGATGTTTTTACGATGTAAAGCACTTTGAACAGCCTTGATGCTGAAATGTGCTATACAAATAAACTTGACTTGACTTGAAAAGTAGTCATATAGAGTAGGGGTGCACGATAGTTATCGAACCAGTATTACCACATTATAACAGCATACTTATCTGTCCGATATCATCATGAAGAGCACGATAACATGTTAACCAGCACGGAGGCATGAATTTGTTTTGTTGGGTTTTTTTAATCACTTGCCCCCACAACTGGATCACAGCTAGATGGCATTCAAGTGCCATCGCTATATTCAGAGAAAACAACTTTCTCACTGGAAATGAATCATTTAAAAACTCCCTCATGTCAGAAAACAACTCTTTTATAATTTTTATAATTGTTAAAAAAAAACATCTAACCCTATCTAATCTCAGTACAAATCCAGCGGCTCTGTGACGCCTCAGAGGCTGGTTAGGAGAATATTGGGGAGCAAACAGCATCATAAGGTCCAAGGAACACAGCAGACAGGTCAGGGAGAAGTTTAAAGCAGACTTAGGTGATAAAAAGATTTTCCAAGCTTTGAACATCTCGCCAAGCGCTGTTCAATCCATCATCTGGAAATGGAAAGAGTACGGCCCTGTAAACCAACTGTAAACCCACCAAGATGAGGCCGTCCACCGAAGCTTCCAGACCCAACAAGGAGAGCGCTGATCAGAGAAGCAGCCAGGAGGCCCATGGTGGCTCTGGACCAAACGCAGAGATCCACAGCTCAGGCGGGGGAATCTGTCCACAGGACAGCTATCAGTTGTGCTCTGCACAAAGGTGGTTTTTATGGAAGAGTGGCGAGAAGGAAGCTACTCTTCAAAGAAAACCATCAGATGTCCCGTTTGCAGTTTGCCAGAAGCCATGATGGGGACGCAGCAAACATGTGGAAGAAGCTGCTTTGGTCAGACGAGAACAAAGATGAACTTTTTGGCCAAAATGCAAGACGCTATGTGTGGTGGAGAGCGAACACTGCACATCACTCTGAACACACCATCCCCACTGTCAAATATAGTGGTGGCAGCATCATGCTCTGGTGGTGCTTCTGTTTAGCAGGGACAGGGAAGCTGGTCGGAGTTGATGGGAAGATGGATGGAGCCAAAATGAGGGCAATCTGGGAAGGAAACCTGCTGGAGTCTGCAAAAGACTTGAGACTGGGGCGGAGCTTCACCTTCCAGCAGGACGACCGCCCTAAACACAAAGCCAGGGCTACAATGGAATGGTTTAAAACAAAACATATTCATGTGTTAGAGTGGCCCAGTCAAAGTACAGACCTAAACCCAATGGAGAACCTGTGGCAAGATCTGAAAACTGCTGTTGACAAACGCTCTCCATCTAATCTGACTGAGCTTGAGCTGTTTTGCTAAGAAGAACGGACAAAAATCCCAGTGACTAGATGAGCAAAGCTGGTGGAGACTGACCCTCAAAGCCTGGCAGCTGGAATTGCAGCAAAAGGGGGTTCCACAAAGTATTGACTTGGGGGAGTGAATACTTTTGCACACCAAACTCTTCAGTGTTTTATTTGTAAAAAAAAATGTTTTGAATCATGTATATCATGTAATGTGACAAAATATGGAAAAGTTCAAGGGATGTGAATACTTTTGCAAGCCTCTGTGGTAAAGAACTACATTGATATTTGATATTTGTATTTTGTTATACACATAATTTTTAAAATATATATATACGTAACCATTTTTTTATGCAAGGACATACTATGGTTCTATTTTGTACCTTAGCATAAAAATCTTAATTTTACTTCATACATATCGTTCAACTTTTTTTGTGAATTTCACCCACATGTGTCAGGTTCTCAAAATTAATATAAAACTATATTAGGGATAAATGGCTTGTTCTTAGAAATATGTACATTTAAAAAAAATGGATCATTTGAATCAATCATTGGATCTTTGAAGTGAACAGATCATGAAGATTTGGTTCCCTTCAGAGAGCCATGAGTTCATCACTACTGAAAATAATCCCACTAAATTTGTGTTTAACGGTTAGGCTTCAGATTACGTGACTGTTTCCATGGCACATCCGCAAGTTCTTGCCACATTGTGATTTCTAGAAGTTGTGATCTTCATTGGTAGAATGTGATTCCTGAACCAAGCAAAAGTCAGGATCAAAGTTTTTGTATGTGTCACAAGCCTTGAGCATTACCTGAAATAAATTTTAAAATAGAAATGTTAAACAGGAACAATAGGGCAGAGCTAATCTCTCTTCCAACTGAGGCAAGAATTGTAGCAGTTAGATTATCTCCCTATTGGCAACAAAAGCTCTCAATCCAATGAAATTCGCCATCATCTTCTCCTCCCTTGCCTTTTGGATGATGGGCCACAAACATTTCCTTTTTTTGCTAACTTCTGGATCAGGTCCTCCATGAATTGCAAGCTCCTCTGTATTAGGTAGTTCCCCTTTTTTTGACACCTGAGACACTGAGTCCCAGTAGTGCCTCATGGAGAACTGGATGATAATACTCCGTGTTTGAGGCTGATTGTTGGCTGCATTTGTTTTTTCAAGTCTGTGCATAATAGACAATAGACTTTTTAAGGAAAGATTCATGTTTGTTGATCACCAGCTTTAGCTCCTTTTGGTGTTGGTGGATTCTCACTTTTTCTCTTTGTCAAGGGATTTGTTGGCCTTGCTACAAAAAAGTCAAAGTCATTAAAGATGTGGTTTTTCTGAAAAGTCTGGGGGAAAGCTCTGACAGAATGTCTACTTCCTTTCCAAAATCTTGGTCTTCCATGATATCAATTGACCTATGACATCATCATCATCGTCATCTGGTCTTTCAGACGTTGTTTAAAGGTGTAGTAATCCTAGTATATCTATTCGTCTGAGTTTGAAGAAAGCAATGAACAATTCACTAAATAAAATTCTCTAATTGTTTTAGCATTTACCAAAAAGAAAATTTTTTTTTTAATCCTAACTGACCTAAAGAAGGAGCATCTTCGACCTAATGTCAGACAGTAAAAAAGGGCATGTGTTTTAGACAGCTTATGTAAATACCTTGTATCAACCCCATATGCTCTGAAGTGGAAAATAGAAATGAATGGCATGAAAACTTGATATGAATCCCCAATGTTCCAAAAAAAAAAAAAAGAAACAAATAAGAGGAGAAGGCTAAAAACTTGTGAGATGCCAACATTAAATATAGTCTGTGGGTTTTTTTTTTGTTGTTTTTTTTGTTTTTTTTACAAGGCGACATTCATGCAATACAGTTGGTGTCCCTTATTATTCATCCTCATTTTCATTTGTAAAGCAAATACTTTAGTTTCTATTAACATATTCTAAGCTTCTTTTATGTAACCCATGAAGCCAAATTCACTTTCCACAATGCACAAATGCTTGTGTTTTTATTCTGTCCTTCAATTTCAGGTTACAATCTTTTATGTTCCTGAAAGATTCATCAGCTATTTAACTGGTGGTCACCGTGTCTGTAAATAGAGAACATACTTGTTAAAAGGCACTGGATGGTCATTACTGTGAAGCTCCCATAACCTATAGTCCCACAGTCATGAAGAAAAAAATGTGAGGTAACACACACTAAAGAAACCAATTTTGTCCTGTTCGATGCCTGTGTCGTCCTTCAGTGTCCTTTGGTCTGGCTGCACGCAGTGTGAAGCTCGAGAAAAACGCCGATCTTCTGCATGAGTGGCGATGATTATGTAACAGTCTCTTCGCAGCAGGTCTGACACACTGACAGTGGCCTGTTGTGAGCAGTGAGGGGAAGAGGCGGACAGCCAGTGCTATTTTTACAGACACTATCAAAGCTATCAGAAAGGTCAGATGGGTTGCAGCATTATTCTGCAGACGTGCTGACTTATGTGAGGCCTCGTTACATTTTAGCTGCACCTTTGAGACAGGAGATAAAAAATAGAGGAATGTTTAAGATGTGTAATGACATGAGAAAGGTTGTGCAGTGTGAAAAACATCGCTTTCAGAAGTGTTATTAGGGCAAGGGCAGACATTTATTTTAAATTCCACATAATAAATACATAAAACCTAAATTTTCTTGCTACACTTTATGCAAAACAGGACCCTGTTGCATATTAAGAATAAAGAGCTTCATTATGTGCCTGGTGCTGCATACATCCAGTTTGACTGAGCTTGGATCGAGCTTGATGTCCAGCAGCAGATTTTGTCATCAGTTACTCTGTGTGTGTGTGTCTGTGCACCACTGCCTCCTCAATCTGAGCCTGGATTCAGCAGATAAAGCCCCCGTTACACCATACTGTGTGAGCAGGCAGCTGTACCTAAGCACCCACTACTTTACATCCAGCACAGAATTCAATTAACTGCCTAACTGGAAAATGTGTGTTTGGGGAAATAAAGCAGCAAACGAGCAGGCAGAGAAACCTCTGCAGTTCTGCAGCTGATGTGTTTGTGTGCATTTGTTATAATTTGCTGGAGCAGAGCAACAGGATGTGTTCACAGCATTTGGTTATAATGTGAAAACCAGAGCACAATATAACGGAGATCTTCTCCATACGTTCCTACTGGAGGAAAACTAAGGGAGATAAAATGATGTGTTAGTAGCTCCAGGCAGCCTTGTTCAGTTTAATAAGCTTGTTGTATCTCATTAGGAGATGCAGGGAAAACTGACAAAGAAGAGAAGATTTTCTCCATTCAGGATACGGGCGATAAAATGTTTTCTCCAGGGTAATACTCTGCATTAACAGACAATATTACAAACAGCCTTTGTTCTTTTAATTAAAATATGACTATAGTAAATTGCAGATGCAAAATTCAAGCACCTGGTAAAACAAGTACGATGAAAAAGTATGTGCCCCCTTACAGATTTCTTCAGTTTTGGGGTTTTTTTTGGTCACACTTAATTGTTTCACATCATCAAGTAAATTTTAATGTCAGACAAAAATAAACAGGATACATACAAAAATCAATTTTCAGATCATGACTTGATTTATTAAAGATTAAAACAGAAAAGTTCTCCAAACCAAGCTTACCCTGTGCGAAAATGTAATTGCTCCTTAAACATAACTGGTTGTGGCACCTTTGGCAGCAAATACTGACATCGAGCAGTTGTGATATCTGGTAATGAGTCTCCTTCATGCTTGTCGAAGAATTTTGTCTCTCTCATTGCAGAATTGTTTGAAATCAGTCACATCAGAGAGTTTTTGAGTATGAACATCTTATTTAAGACCATTTCACAGCATCCCAACTGGATCTACGTCTGGAGTCACTGTCGTCCTTCAGGATTTCATTGTAGAAAGCAGACTTCATGGTTCCATCAGTTACAGCAAGTCATCCAGGTCCTGAAGCAGCAAAGCAGCCCCAGATCATCACATTACCACCATCATGTTTGACCATCAGTGTGATGTTCTTTTTTTGAAATGCTGTGTTAGCTTTAGATCAGATGTAATAGGACACACACCTTCCAAAAAGTAGCACAACAGACTGGACAGAATATTTTCCAAAAGTCTTGAGGATCATCAAGATGTTTTTCTGGTAAACCTGAATTGGGTCTTTGGATTTTTTTTTGTGGTCAGAAGTGGTTTCTGGGCTAGAACTGTCCTGTGGAGGTCATTTCTGCCCCGTTTTACTTATTGTTTAATCATGAACACTGAAAACAGCAATCAAATCATGCTAAAATATGTTTTTTGTTTGTTTGTTTTTGACTAATCATCACTCAGATGAGAAATACTGCAGCTCTAATTTTCATCCATCATTGTTGCTGGGATCTAGAGCCCTGTCTTTTCGTTTTACATACCCATTCCCATTCCAGAGCTCATTCCTGAGTTCCTCATTACGGGCCACAGCTGAGTTCTGGCAGAGGATGTTATCAACAGTGCAACACTGGAAGGAAAAAATCTGTGTGGCTTTCAGTGTTCTTCCTCTCTTTCTGTGCCTTTAGTAGGTTTGATTTTGTAAAGAAGTGATTGGAAAATAGACTGAATTCAACCAGAGAAAAGATGTTGCCTGAAAGCAGAGATGGTGACACAGTTCCTCTGAGGGTTCTTGTCAAAGTCAGCACAGGATGAGAAAGGTTGTAAAAGATTTTCATGAAAAGAACTGAACAGACTCTAAACTTGTTCTTTTTTTGCAATTCAACTTTTCCCCCTCAAACTTTTTCTTTAAACTATGGGATGTTTTTTCTCGTAAACTCCTGGGAGAATAATACGTCTATTTAGTCCACAGACTTCAGAAAAAAAATCTGAAAATCTCCCCCCCCCATGTTTCTTTCTTTCTTTCTTTCTCTCTCTCTCTCTCTCTTTCTCTCTCTCTTGCGTCTTTTTTATCTGTCTTATTGCCCTCGTGGTTGAAAATCTCCTACTGCCAGAAGAACCATCCTTGCTTGTCCCAAAGCAATTACAAGCCCAGCTATTTCTTACTCTCAGCTAAACATATTGCAGACTGATATTGCATGACTTCCTTCTTCCACCTCTTACAGATAACAGTGAAAAGTACTCTCATACTGCAGTGAAATTGTCTGGGGAACTTCTCAAAAACATTTTCTGTGAAGTTGACCTTGTGGAAAGCACTTTTTGATTGCAGCTCAGAATTAAGTGAACTAACTGGCAGCCTTTGTGGAAAGTATAAGAAAGAAATATAAGAAAGAACAGTGTTGGAAAATGGGAAAGTTAATGGTGTTGCATGCAAGCCAAGCCTGTGCACTTCATCATATCCACATACAGGCAAGCTGAAATGAGCACAATCTCCTATCCGCCACAATGCAGTCAATCACAGTGGTGCAAGGGTTAAAAACTGTGCACTCACCTCACAACCCAAACATAATTAAACCACCTGTGAAGACATCTATATGCTGTATGACGAGCCTCATCATTATCAACGGGAGAGAAATACAAACCATGATATATACAATCAGAATACAAACAAATGGCTCCAACAAAAGCTTTTTTCAGACATTAGACCATCATAAATGTTCTCATTAATAAATAAAAGTCTTGATCATGATGTGAAGTTCTGTGTTTTGGTTTCATATATTTACATTCATTTTTTTGTTTTATTTCTGTTTAGGTACTGTTCAGTCTTTCCTTGGGCCACTGTGTTTCTTTGTAGGTGAATCTAAAAATGTCAAATAGTTTGTTAAGATCTGGCTTAAGTTTGGTCAAAATTTCTTTCTGAAGTGTTTCTATTTTTTAGGTCCAGAACTGGTTTCAGGTGTTCTCTGCTAGATAGTCTAAATGTAGACTGTTTTTTAGCCACGACCTATTCAACCAGAAGCACTGCAGCTTCACTGCTGCATGTTGTACTTCTGGTCAAAATTTATGATTCTTGTTGCATAACACACATTTTCTTCTCACATATAAAGCCCTTTATAATCAGAGTATTGTTTAATAAGCCATCTGTTAATCGTAATCAGTCTGCTGTAATTCTCATCTCCACGTCCAGCTTTTGCTATTGGTCCACTTATAAACACCTTCATTTTTAGATTTCCAATTGTGCTCAGAAGATGACTAAAGTAATTTTTCAGAATATCAGATTTTTGCTTGGATAGATCATTAGCTCTAATGTGAATGATTAGACTCTCAATGCTCGGCTGATCAGTGGTTAATGGGAGTATTTTCTCTGTTACGTCCGACACAGTGTCATTTGGGAAGCAGATTACCTTCGTTCTCTTTGTGCTATAAAGACAATCAGTTCCATTTACTGCTGTGTCCCCGACAATAAGAACTTTTGGCATTAATTTTGGTTTCTGGGTCACTTTATGAGGTGGTTGTGTTGGTCTTGTCTCCTACCTCTTGTTGTTGTTTGGAGGAGAGGTATCCATTGTCAGCTCCTGCTAGATAGCAGTAAACCTGTTTTTCTGTGGAATTCCAGTGGAATTAGTAGGTTTCCAGCTGGAGACATGACGGGATGTGTTATGGCTCGAGCTGGCTGTTTAATCCTTGTTACCAAAGTCAAGGAAGCTGGAGTCATGTTAGCTTCAGCTGCTTGTTGTCTTTTCTTTGGTGCTGTTGTTGACGAGGGAATGTTTTGGCTCAATGCTGGCCACGCCACGCTGTATCATCTAGGTGAAGGGTCCATCCCGTTAGACGTCTAGTCAGATCCAAATGATGAGATTTAGTTTTCAGCTTAGCTCCAAGACAGTTCCAGGTGGGTGAGCTGCTTCTTGAAGTGCTTGGAGGCTGTTTGTTGTTTTGAGGCATCGGTAGAGTTGTTTCATTTCCAGAACCTGTGTTGATCTCCATGTTTACCTCCAGTCGAGAAATCCTTAGTTCTATTGATTGAAGTCTTTGTATAATACTAGTAATGCCCCCTGTGTCGGCCAGGGGCATCTTGCTCCTGCTTATCTTGGAGGTAGAAAAAATAAGGCAAAAAGTAAAATAAAATAAAAAATCTGAAGTAATCCAGTTATGAGACAATGTAAGCATAACTATAAAAACTGGGTATATTAAATAACTGAACTGGTAAAACTATCAAATTAGGATGAGAGAGAGCAGGATAAGATGTTCCTCCTTCCAAGGCTGAGCAAACACCTACTAAAAATTAATTGATGACTAATAATTAATTACTAATCACTAATAATTAATTTTGAGTGTTTTTTCGTGAATTGAGAGTGAATACTATTGTTATTCAAACAAGAAAACCAGTTAAGACAACTCCACCTCCACACTAAAGCTGCAACTGTGCCAAGCATCTAAATAAAGTATGTAATACTCAGTTGCTGATTATTTCTTTATAGACAAAAATCCGTCCTCCTCTCTTTATGCAGGAAAACTTCAATGACCATCATAAAGCTGATCTCTTCATTTCAGTTCCACCAACAAGTCATTTTCTATGGGCTGTTCTTTGTTTTATTCTGGGAAAAATGCAGCCAATTAATTTGCAATGCTACTCATGGGCTGTGGTACTGCTAACCGCTCACTGCTGAGACCTCTGTGTCTTTACGAGGTCCAGTTCTTTAGAAAAAGTCTGCCTTGAAAATGTATTTTTAATTATTCCTGGAACCAAATCAGTTTCTCCATCTCCATCAGCCACTGTGTGTAAAATAAAAATAAATTTACGCATATTAATATGAGCAGCTGGGATTGCTGACAATGTGCTTTGCTTGCAAAACTTTGGGGTGATAGATTCACTCTGACCATCCAATCAGAGGGCAGGAGTCTTCTGACATCTGTAGTGGGAATTCTGTTATGAAACGATCAGACAGAGCCTTAAACAAATGGCCAGAGAAAGAACAAGCTTGTCTTTGTGTTTTATTTCCAAGGCAGAAGCGTTCGAGGTGCGCTCTCTAGCTGAATGCACACCCCTCACCCCCCCTTGGGTTATACAAAGCATACATACTCATCTTGTTATCTGACATCAGTGGGATATCAGCCCACAGCACATTCCAAACAAATGTTTCATGAGTAAGGGGTGCTCCAGACAGACTTAGCTACGTGCAAGAATGGAAGAATGTCAAAGAATGTCAAAGAAGGCCAAAGCTGCGGCCCTGGACCTGCTTATCAGGAACTCAAAAGTAAAATTAGAACACTCTGTTAAAACACTCAAATGCTCAACATAATTATTTACTTTGAAAACAATGACAAGAAGTTCAATATAAATTTTTCCACCACACTTCTGCCTTTGATTATATATAATCACACAAAATGAGAGAATTTATAGTATAAGATTGTTCCAAAAATTAGATAGACAAAGTTGATGAAAAGGATTACATTTGTTTTTGTGAAACCTAATCATTTCAATGTGCTAACTAAGCTCAACAGTTGGAAGGTCAATAATGAAAACAATAATAATTATGTAGAAAACTAAAACATAATAATCATATTTGTAAGTCACACAAAATTTGTAAATACTTCAAAATTATTTTGCCAAAACAACGTCAACATCATGAGTTGACCTTATGATTAAACCTCAAACACAGGTAATAACACAACCACCACAAGGCTAGCAAAGTGATCGAGGAAATCAAAGCACAAGCAATTGAAACAATTAAAATTTTCCATTTACCAAACATATCATCATCAACCAGTAAGGCTTGTCTCAAAGGATTGACCAATGTGGATCTCTTCGTCCTGCTTCATACTGTCTTCAGGTTGGGATCTCATAAGAGATCTGCAGCCAACAGGGCATACATGCATACGGAGAAGATGACAGCGACGTGCTTCTCCCTGCAGAGTGGAGCCATAGCGTTACGTGACTGGATGTTGATCCCCTTTGCAGGTGGCAACAGCAACACGTTGGTCCCTTAATACGGCTGACAAGGACAAGGTTGGTTCCTAGTCAGCTGGTGGCTCCCCCCTGAATGGACGACAATGACTGGCAAGGATCCAACTGGCCCTTTCTGCAACCTTCATGGTGGTGTGTGTCGTCAGGAGGATCTGAAATGGGCTCAGCCAACATTTGGATTTCCAATCCTTCCTGCAAATCTCCTTCACCAGGACCCAGTCACCCAGTCACCCAGTTGGAAATTGTGGAGGGGTCCTTCTGCAGGCTGCAGCAGAGCTGCTCTTACCACCTGATGATTCCGTCACAGATTCATACACACTATGTACTGTATGAATGTTCATACAGTACATAGTGTTTGCACATTGATCTATTACCTTGAATCTATTTAGAATAAGTAGATCAACATTGATTTCAATATTGGTTGTCCTTAAGGTGGTCCTCCCAGGGTTTCCATGCTCTGGGAGTCCTCTGGATGTCTGGGGCTCCAATCTCCTCCATGTGTGCCTCAGGGCTGGGGGGCAGGTCTGTGGTTCCTCACACCTACTACTGAGCATTCATATGGAAAACTGTTACACACACACACACACACACACACACACACACACACACGATTAGTTGATGGCAGCATTATCTCAGTTGAAGCCCTCCTCCAGGAAGGCACCACAGCCAAACAGAACACCAGACCAGGTGTAGCTTCTATGGAGAGAAAAAGAACTGAAAGAAAGCCAAAAGTTAACACTTGAAATAACAGCAAGTAATGCAAATCGGAGAGTAGCAGAAGAAGAACGTGAGAAAAAGTGGTCAGTTTGTCTTCCAGTAGCCTAAGTCTATGGCAGCATAGCTACAGAAATGGCTCAGGATAACCTAAGCCAGTCTAACTATAAGCTTTATCAGAGAGGAAAGTTTTAAGCCTAGTCTAGAAAGTAGACATGGTGTCTGCCTTACTGACTAAAACTGGGAGCTGGTTCCGCAGGAGAGGAGCCTGATAACTAAAGGATCTGCCTCCCATTCTACTTTTAGAAACCAATCAGATCTCTGATGGCTGATGGAGATGATTATTAAGGGTTTTATATGTGAGAAGGAGAATCTGAAGTTCTGTTCTGGATTTAACAGGGAGCCAGTGAAGGGAAGCTAAAATAGGAGAATGTTGCTAACACAGACTTTGAAACAGACAAATAGACACACTGTGTAGAAGGATAACCAGATGATGAACCTGGAACTGAGGAACTGATCTTTTTTTTTTTCTTTCTATTTTTCCACAAACAGCCAGAGGAGAGAACATGCAAAATTGGCAAGCACACAAAAACAAAATTCACTTTTGGTTTTATAATCAGGTATGGTCAGTTAAAACAAAATTTCATTGTCATTCTGTTCCAGTGAAAGCATGGACCATGTCTTCACTCAGCTTGACATTTGTGTTCACACAAACATTGGAGATTGATGCGTTCGCATCTTTTCATCCCTATTCATTTCAACCTTTCATTCTATTTTCACTCTTTTTATAAATAAAACAAACTTGTGTTTACTTTATGAGTGTCTCATATTTTCAGGTCAGTCCATGTGTGGGATATTTTGTATAGATAAGGCAAACTTTTGTGAAGGTTTCTGTGTCACACACATAGGTTTGGGCTGCCATAGATTTGAGCTGGAAGTCTGAGTAAACACAAATGTTCCAGGTTTCATAAGCAATTAGTGCGCTTGCACAACAGAAGCAGGCAGACAGTGGGGCTGAGGCCTGTCATGATTTGATGATTGTTGAAGAGGACCCAAAGTGCAACAGAATTGCAGACATATAGTGGAGTGATAATGAAAGTGGTTTAATTAAAGTCCAAAAACACCTACAGCAAACACAGGTCAACTCTGGGGAACATGAAAGGGAAAAACAGGGTTGACACAAAAATCCAGTGGAGAACAATTACACAGGTGAGAACATAATATGCACACAGAGGTAATCAAAGGAACAGCTGGAACAAATTACAGAGGAAGGAGGCAACAAATGAGGTAAGGGTTGAAGTAACTAATCAAAACACAAACTCAGATGAAACCTAAAACACCCAGAACCGTGACAAGGTCTGTGCAGGCTTAGTTGTTGTGGGTGTTTTTACCAGAAAACAAAGGCAGTAAATGGCTCATGGGCTCCACTGTTAGAAACCCACGATCTAGTGTCGACATTACTGTGGATTCTTTGATTTAAAGTGTTAAAATCCCAGTCTGTAGATTGATGTAAACATTTGGAGGTTGAATCAATAGAATTCTTTGTATTAAAAAATTGGACGTATTTTTATGTGATTCTACACAAATTAAGCTTTTTAATTACATAAGATTTCCTTCATGTATTAAAACCCAAATCTTTGAGTGATGCCTGGTGCAGCAAATTTTTATATATTTTATTCAAAAAGTTTTATTTTTTTCAAAGCTGTACAGCTATGATGCAGTCCACTGAAATATCAGTTCAACTCAGACAAACGCTGACCGTTCCAGTTTCTTTCACAAACTGCATATTAAAGTCATGTAACACTCAGCAATGGATGTTCTTTTTTAATTCCTCTGTGACAACAGAAAATGTTACTTTGTCCTCTGTTTCCCTGCTCCAAGCTCTGACCTATTGTTTGGGAAGACAGTTTTCCCCCTTGTTTGGGTAACGGGTCAGCTGGTGTGCCATGCCAGAGTGTATTAAAGTGGAGGTGACAGGATGCTGATGAGGAGGCCCGGAGCGTTACCTCCAACTAGCGTGCCCTGGAGTGCTCCACTCCACCAGCTGGTAATGAACCTGTGAGGCTGCACCAGCATCACCTGTCACCCTGCCACCCAGTCACTGTTCACCCACTTCATCTCCACCCTGAAGAAACACAGACGCATGGTCCTGTTGCTTGGCTGTCTGCAGGTAAGACCTCATGTTGTTTGGAATCTGACTGATTAGGAGAAGCTAAGGAATTTCAAGTAGAGGAGAAAATCTCATGACTTCATGCTGAAAATATTTCCTAGCGTCATCCATATCAAAATTCTCCAAAGAAAAACCTTTTTGCTCCAAATACCTCAACAAACATATCCATACTATTGCCCCACTCTACACATCAAACATTATCAGTCCAGAATGCTAACTTGAAATTCAGTTTAGTTTTAGCAGATTTACATTGGCTATTTGTTCATTTTTTAATTTATTTTAACCCCTCAAAGTTTGATAAAAGAGATAATAGACTAAAAATCATATACTTTTAATACTTACATAAACATAAATTTAATACTTTGTACTAAATATTTTTCTAAGCATTAATGTTGTTTCATCACTACAGCAATAGGTCTATTAGTTTCTAAGAATAGATAGAAATGCCCAATTCAGTTAATGCACTGGATTAATTGTAAAAATTAGTGCAATACAATCACACAGTGTAAGGAACCAAGCAGTAAAGGCACAGAAGACACAGAAAACTGTCTGTAAACTGGATCTTTATTGCACCCAAAAACAACACTTCAAAAATGATTAAGCTCAAAATATAATCAATGGGTCCATAAAAGAGGTCAACTAAGTATAACTCAACTCAAAAGAGTTTTATAAAATATTAACTCCGCAAAGGAAATACAACTTGTAAAACTGACCTGCCCAAAGACACAGGAGGCTAACTTTAGATTGTGATTTGGCCAAACTATTTACACAAACAATAGGGAAAACAAAACCACACATGAATCTTATCTAAGAACAAATAATCTAACTAAACTCAAAACACCCTCTTGCTGCCGAGCAAATGGTTGGTCCTGTTGAGCTGGCACTGTGCTGTCAAAGTCCTCTGCCCTCGGCCACGCCTCCTGCCCAGACAGGAAGCAGCCAATTCCCCAAACCCAGCAACGCAAGGAAAAGAAAAAAACATAATTAATAACTGAAGACAATATGAATTCACATAACAGTATTGTGTAGTTTTTAAAATATCATTTTTAGGTTTAGTTAAAGAAATTAACAAATTCCATTACTAACACAAATTTAACTGCAAACAAAATAATGGAGGTGAGTGTGAGGACTGGTTATACCAATGTGTGGCGAAGGCCATCACATACAGACATTCCAACTGATCCTAGTTAGGAGACCACACAGTCAAGTTCAGTTCACTATTGCTGGGTTGCAGTCACGTGACCTGGATGATGCGGGAAATTCAGATGGGGGGCAAGAAGTGATTTGCTCCGGTTCAAAACACACGTACAACAGCTTCTTAACGACGACCAACCACTTTGACGTCTTTTAGTCCAGTTTCCAGGCTCACCACAGCACTGAGACTGCCCTCGTCAAAGTGTTCAATGACATCACATAAACACAGACTGTGGAAGAACCACAGTGTTGGTTCTGTTGGACCTCAGTGCAGCATTTGACACAGTTGACCATGAGATATTACTGAAGGGACTGGAGAGCTGGGTCGGACTCTCTGATGCCGTTTGCTCCCTAATATTCTCTTAACCAATCTCTCAGGCCAGCAGTGGAGCTGGATTTGGACTGAGATTAGACACTCGGGTAGACTCTATTTAGCTATTAGCAGTCAAAAGGCAAATTCTCAAGGCAGTTGGTTGCACTCAGAGAAAAGGGAGCTGAATACTTTTACACACCACACTTTTCAGTTTTTATTTGTAAAAAATGTTTTGAATCACATATTTTCTTTCTACCTCACAACTGTAAATCACTTTGTGTTGATCCTTTCCATAAAATTCCGATGAAATATATTTAAGTTTGTGGTTGTAATCTGACAAAATATGGCATTTTGCACCAACAAAGAGGAATAGAATATGAATTACCAAATACCCACAGTTGTAAAATATGATCGGGAGATGATTTTGTTTCCGCTCAAGAACAGTCCTGTTGTGATTCAGTTGAGTGTTATATCTGTGTTCCATCAGCGAGGATAATTGAAACATATTTCAGTTAAAATTATCAATAATCAGAGGCAATGCGGACAACAGATCTTTTAAAATACTATTTTATTTTACTAGAGTCTTTCAGTGATGTTTTACATCATAAATAAACACTACACCATATTGTAAACTCTGAAACTGTTCTCACAAACATAAAATCAAATCACAGTCTGTATCTTATTGAGCATATTGACTGCAGTGAGCAAAACAAAGGTGTCGTATGAATTACTTTTCTCTCTTTATTAACAACGTGCACAGCAGCAGCTGTAGCTTCATCTCATGGCAATGTGTGACATGAACATGGAAAACAACACATGGATAGAGAGCAGGGCCAGGCAGTGCATCCCTTGGAATCAAAGGTCGTCGTTTCTCAATAAATCAGCGGAGGCAATAGCAACGATGATTGTATGGGCTGGTGGCCATCGCTGAGCTGTTAGTTATCCTCCTCTTATCAGTGCATATGGTTGAGTCATTGTATACAGGCCAGCAGAGGGTCATACAGAGGAGCAGGAAGAGCTGAAATATGATATACATAACCACTGTGCTAATGGTAAAACATAAACTTGAATACAATGGCTCCTAAAAGTTTTCACATCCCTTCAAAGTTTCCAGATGCCAATTTACATTCACAAGCTTCAATGTATTTTATTAGGATTTTAGAACACAGACCAACCCAAACTAGAACATACAGTGGCTTGCAAAATATTCATACCCCTTGAACTTTTCCATATTTTGTCTCGTTACAACCACCAACGTGGTTAGTGTCCAGACGAAAGCCAGTCCTTCGTAAAAGGCTCGTGGCAGCAGGTCTGGAGTTTACCTGGAGGGACTCTCAGATCAGGAGAAACTAGATTCTCTGCATTGATGAGACAAAGACTGAACTCTCTGGTGTGAATGCCGGCGTCATGTTTGGAGGAAACCAGGCCAATACCATCCCTACAGTGCAGCATGGTGGTGGCAGCATCATGGTTTAGCAGCAGCAGGAACTGGCAGACTGGTCAGGATAGAGGGAAAGATGAATGCAGCGATGTCCAGAGACGTCCTGGATGAAGACCTGCTCCAGAGAGTCTCGTCCTCAGACGGAGGGGAGGCGATGGGTCATTTTTCAGCAGGACGACGAGCCAAAGCTCACGGACAAGATCTCAGAGGAGTGGCTTCAGAACTCCTCTGTGAATGTCCTGGGGGGGGGGCAAGCCAGAGCCCGGACTTGAATGTGACTGAACGTCTCTGGAGAGATCTGAAAATGGCCGACAGACGTCTCCGTCCAACCTGATGGAGCTGGAGAAGAACTGCAGAGAAGAAGAAGGAGTCAAACGGCCTGACAACAGGTGAGGTGAGGCTGGGATTACTGCCAAACATGGATCAACAAAGTATGAAGCAAAGGCTTTGAATAATTGCATAAACATGATTTATTGGTTTTCTGTTTTTACTAAATAATAATAAACACATTAAAAAACTTTTTTCCACATTGTCATAATAAGGTATTTGTGTGTAGAATTTTGAAGAAAGAAAATAATTTGATGCAATCTGGAATAAGGGTGTAACATAACAAAATGTGGAAAAAGTGAAGCAGTGTGAATACTTTCCAAGTGCGCTGGATGTGGCTTCAGATTGCAGTTTCTTGGTTTTATCAAAATAAAACACGGTTAAACACAAATACATCACATGTTTCATAGTTTTATTTTCAAAAATTCTGAAAACCATGTATAATTTCTTTTCTGTTTCATAATTGTCCCTAATTTAACCTTTAAGTCCCTTGAGATATAATCTCTTATTTGAAGGGAACCTTACCAAGAAGCCCACCGATGCACAGTATTCACAACAAAATACATAGAAAGTTACATACAATTAAAACATTTTTAAAAAGTTGGTCTATCACATAAACATCACAATAAAATAGACTGTTTTGGTTGTATCACGACAAGGTGCGAACTTGTTGAACATCTATGAATATTTTTGTAAGAACCTGTTGAAAAAGTCGAGCCGTAGTGTTTATGTCTCCTCCTGGCTGCTTCTCATCCAGACATAACGGCTGCAGATAAAATGCAGTGTCAGTAGAGCTGCGATGTCACTGTCTTTGCAGTTTACACAGAAGTTGATGAATATGTGTGGATATAATGATCACTTGGTCATTTGCATTCATTTCACAATCATAGGAGTATATTGATGTGATTTGAATGTAATATTCCTCTTAAGGACAAAGTTGCATGCCGTTATCTCTGTGCTGACAGTAGAGAGAAGAAGAAATCCCAACTCCAAGAAAATAAAAGATGGGGCAGGCCTGCTCAGAATATAGGATATTAACCTACAGGTAGGACAGTTACCTTCTGGTATCTTTACTCCCTGTCCTCCAGGACACTATTTTGAAACTGTCCTTCACTGAACATGTACCTTAAGCGAGTCACGGCCAGCCGTGGTAAAGCTGAATGATTCAAGGCCAATAAAGACAAACATCCAGAGGGCTCCAGTCCTGAACTGACAGCTGAGTATGATTTATTCCTCTGCTTTAAATTTTCAGCACCACTATAAGTCCACCAGACTTAACGAACAGTAGCGTGCACTGCAGAGAGAAAATTGTATCATTCATAGTTGTTTTATTGTCAATCATTAACTGTAGTATCAGTTAATTTGAAATATTACTAATGTTTAAACTACTTTCTTAGGAAATTTCCTCATTAATTGCCATTAACTATAAAAATAAGTTATTGATCCGAGACACATGAAAACTAAATTGCTTAAAACTAAATTAACCTCTAAAGTCCTCTGCATATTTTCTGCAGTCTGCGATGGACTGGTGACATGTCCAGGGTGTGTCCCACTTCTCGCCCGATGACTGCTGGAGATAGGCACCAACACCCTCGCGACCCTGCATGGATAAGCGTGATGGATAATGGCTGGATGGATTTCCTGCAGTTTTTACCTAGATAGCGTTTTAGATTTTGAGTTTCTGACACATTTCCTTCTTTGATGACTTGACCAGTGTTCCTGCTATCAAAAACAGAATTACTTACTTCTTGTTTAAGATTTTGCATTGTGTGACTAAGTTTAAGAGCAGGGTCACTGTGACTTCTTCTTGTACTCTGTGAAAAACTGATTTTCTCCTTGCTTCGTTACCAGTTGTCTGACTCTTTTCCATCTTCTCAAGCTTTCTCAGGGGAGACCAGTTAGTGGAAGCCGGGCGTGCGTTGCTGCAGCTGTCTTAAGTAGCTTCAATGATCAAGCTTCATCATTTGCTGCCTCCCCGCGCCACCCGTTGCTCGAGAATTTGATGTTTCACCTTGACTTCTTAAAAAAGGGACGCACAGAGCTCCCACAGAAACAACAGACAGTTGTCAGGATTTGTGATAGTTGGTGAAGGAGATCTATGGCAAGACTAAAAATGCTCTGCATTAACTGTAACCTTCAGAGGACAGAAAAGAGAAACAATAAAAGGTGCTAAAATGTGTCAGTATTGTCGTATATATAGTTGTGTGCAGGTTAGTGGATGTTTCTGTGTGTCTGTCTCCTACCTTCCTTCTCTGCAGGGTGTGGCAGGTATGGAGATTCAGCTCAGCAGCAATCAGGAGCAGTACTTGGAGAGGTGGATCACCAGAAGTAGACACCAGATGGTTTTCTCACTGCACGTGGTAAGCAGACCCTCTGTAAACTGTTGATTACCTATTACCTTCCTTGAACTTACTTATGTCCTTTGTTCCTCCTCGCATGCCGTTCCTCCATCGATGACTCATTCCTGGATTCCTGTGTAACATGAGACATGACCTCTTGTCCTTAGGCCTGTTATTATTCTAACCTTTATGCCATGGATCATCGGAGTAAATGTAAAGGTGAGGTTGTTCTCATGGAGGAGAAAACAGTCACTGTTAAACAGTTCTGTTATTTTAAAACAAAGAAAATTCATTACAGAGTGGACCTTTTCAACCAACTATTTTCTCATATTAGCTATTAGCTAGCAGAGGCTGTTGTGAATGCTCAGGCTAGTTAGCATGATCACCGATGACGACGGATAAACAGTTATCCCGTAACGGTAAGTTGTTTCTCTGACATTGGCACATTTAGCAGCGAGTAAATGAAGTTGACTGACAGCACTAAGACCTCTGACAGTGCAAAGTTACATACTGCAGCTTCTATCCATCCATTTTCTTCTGCTTATCCGAGGTCGGGTCGCAAGGGCAGCAGCCTATGCAGGGAGACCCAGACTTCCCTCTCCACAGCCACTAATCAGATGCCCAAACCACCTCAACTGGCTCCTCTCAACGTGGAGAAGCAGCGGCTCTACTCTGAGTCCCTCCTGGATGACCAAGCTTCTCACCCTATCTCTAAAGGAGAGCCCAGTCACTCTGCGGAGGAAACTCATTTCGGCCGCTTGTACCCATGATTTCGTTCTTTTGGTCACAACCTGAAGCTCATGACCATATGTGAGTGTAGGAACATAGATCGACCGGAAAATTGAGAGCTTCGCTTTTTGATTCAGCTCTCTCTTCACCATGACACACCGGTACAGCGCCTGCATCACTGCTGATGCAGTGATGCACTCTATAGTCAATCCATCTATAGATCTCCTGCTCCATTTTTTTCTCATTCATGAACAAGACCCTGCAATACTTGAACTCCTCCACTTGAGGCGGGACCTCCCCCCCAACCTGGAGAAGGCATTCTACCCTTTTCCAGCTCAAGACCATGGCTTCAGATTTCGAGGCACTGATCCTCATCCTGGCTGCTTCACACTTGGCTGTGACCTGCTCCAGTCATCGTTGTAGATCACGAGCTGGTGAATCCAGTAGGACCACATCATCTGCAAAAAGCAGAGACGCAATTCTAAGGCCACCGAAACGGATCCCCTCAACACCTTGGCTGCACCTAGAAATTCTGTCCATAAAAGTTATGAACAGAATCGGTGGCAAAAGGCAACCTTGGCAGAGTCCAACTCTCACCAGAAACGAGCCCAACTTACTGCCGGCAATGCAGACCAAGCTCTGGCACTGGTCATACAGGGACCTAACAGCCTGTATCAAAGGGCCTGGTACCCCATACTCCTGGAGTACCCCCCACAGGATTGCCTGAGGGACACGTTTGAACACCTTCTCCAAGTCCACAAAGCACATGTAGACTGGTTGGGTGAACTCCCATGCACCCTCCAGGACCCTGCTGAGGGTATAGAGCTGGTCCAGTGTTCCACAGCCAGGACGAAAACCACACTGCTCTTCCAGAATCCGAGGTTCGACTATCTGACGGACCCTACTCTCCAGCACCCACTGAATAGGCCTTACCAGGGAGGCTTAAGAGTATGATTCCCCTGTAGTTGGAACACACTTTGTGATCCCCCTTTTTGAATAGGGGTACCACCACCCTAGTCTGCCAATCCAGTGGAACTGCCCCCGATGTCCACGCGATATTGCAGAGTCGCATTAACCAACACAACCCCACAACATCCAGAGCCTTAAGGAACTCCGTGCAAATCTCATCCATCCCCGGGGCCTTGCCACTGAGGAGCTTTTTAACCACCTCAGTGACCTCAGCAGAACAAGGGAGTCCCCTTGAGGGGTGCTCTCCAGCACCCACTCCAAGGACTCCAAAAGCGGTGGGTAATCTGAACTGCTGTTTGGTGTATAAGCACAAACAACAGTCAGAACCCATCTCCCCACCCATAGGCAAAGGGAGGCTACCCTCTTGTTCACTGGGGTGAACCCCAACGTACAAGCGCCAAGATGGGGCACAACAAGTATGCCTCCCACCAGGGGCAACTCCAGAGTGGAAGAGTGTCCAACTCCTCTCAAGGAGACTGAATCCAGAGCCAGAGCCGTGCGTTGAGGTGAGCCCAACTATTTCTAGCTGGAACCTCTCCACCTCACACACCAACTCAGACTCCAGAGAGGTTATATTCCATGTCCCAAGAGCCAGCTTCTGTAGCTGAGGATCAGACCGCCAAGGTCTCCACCTTCTGCCGCCACTAATACCACAGTGCAGCCGACTTCTTTGGCCCCTCCCACAGGTGGTGAGCCCATCGGAAGGGGGGCCCACGTTTCCTCTTTGGGCTGTGCCCGGCTCGGCTCCATGGGTGAAAGCCCAGCCACCAGGCGCTCACCAGCATGCCCCACCTCCAGGCCTGGCTTGTGTAGATTTAGAACCACTCTGTGATCATTGTTCTGTGATAGATGTAACTCAAAATGATTTTTTTAAAAAAAAGTTTTTTGGTTTTTTTTTTTTTTTTTTTTTTTTTTTTTTACAAGGGGTTATCCTAATTTTGTTAAATTCAGAAAGGCCGTGTTGAAAAATTATAGCACAGACAGTCTTCTGTAGAGTATAGGATATTTTGAAAGACTACTTTCTTACCAAATTGACAGATTTCAACCTTAAAGTTACTCTGTTTCACACAGAGGGATTTTACTTCACAGATAAAGCTGAATCTTGTGAGTCCCATACTAAAAATGCCTAAAATGGCCCGAAAATTGTTTTTCTCTGCCAATAAGTGATTAAGGCCCATTTTCTGTTCAGTGAAATGTAATTTCTGCCTGAAATGACTGTTTCACTCAAAGGGATTGTTTTTTATAGCTGTAGCTGAATCTTGTCAGTCCCACAATGGCAAAAATGCAGAAAATTGCCAAAAATAGGTATTTTTCTCAGCCAAAAAGTGATTTTTGACCTAATTCCCGCCCAGTGAAATGCAATGTCTGCCTGAAACGACTTGGTTTCACTCAGAGGGATTATATGTTACAGATATAGCTGACATAGTTAGTCCTACACTGAAAAAATGCCCAAAATTTCCAAAAATGAGTGTTCTTGTTCTATATCAGTGTCAGATTTCTTCTTTGTTTACAGAAGCACAAACACACTCTGTGGTTTGTTGCAGCACCATCAACAGAGCTTTGAAATTTTCATACAAATTTAAATGGTTCAGAACAATTTAAGACCATCACAAATATGTGTGTGTATGTGCATGCAAGGAGGTGCTGAGGTGGGTAAACTTCTATATGTGTGCAGACTCTCACACTTACATTCAAAGACTCATCATCCAAAGTCAGGCGGACAGGTAAGATCAAAGCTAAAGCAGCTGTGGGCCTTCCTCCTCTGGAGATGGACAGATGGCACTACAGTAATTAAACAGTCCTCTGTGGACTCACTCCACATGAGATTAACTGTCTCCCTGCTGCCTAGACTGTGATGAAACTTTGCTCCACTCATTATTCACCATCACGTTTGGATTATATGTTTTTTTATGTAGATATGAAAACCCTGGCCTCTGAAATATGAGGGGAATTATGTTCCTTTATTATTCTACCAGCCAAGATTTTCAATCAAAAAACATTTGAAAGCAAAACTACAGAAACTTAAATTGAAAATTGTTTTAGAAACGTTTTTAAATGAAATCTGTATGTAAGATTTTTCTTTCATTTCAAAACTTTTGTTGTTGGATGAATGTTTTGTTTTCAGAGCTCAAAGTTTGTCTTATAGGCAAGGTAGTTTTATTTGCATAGCGCATTTCAATAACAGGGCAATTTGAAGTGCTTTACATAATTAAAGGGAAATAAAACAAGAAAGAAACATTCAGTTGCAGTAGCAAAATAAAGGAAAAGAATAAAGAGTTGAAAAACAGACTACAATTTATGATATTCCAGTTATTAATTGAAGGCAACTCTAAACAAATTGGGTTTAAGCTTTGATTTAAAGGAACTCAGTATTTCAGCTGTTCTGCAGTTTTATGGACGTTTGTTCCAGATTTGTGGGGCATAGAAGCTGAATGTTGCTTCTCCATGTTTGGTTCTGGTTCTGGGGATGCAGAGCAGACCAGAACCAGAAGACCTGAGTGGTCTGGAAGGTTGATACGTCAACAGGTCTTTAATGTATTTTGGTGCTAAGCCATTCAGTGATTTATAACCTACCAGAAGTATTTTAAAGTCTATTCTCTGAGCTCCAGGGAGCCAGTGGAAGGACTTTAGAACTGGGGTGATGTGCTCTGTCTTCCTGGTTTCAGCGACAACGCCAGCAGCAGTGTTCTGGATCAGCTGCAGCTGTCTGGTTGACTCTTTAGGCCGACCTGTGAAGACACTGTTACATTAATCCGACAAAGTTGGGGTTCCCCTAACCCAGACGAACTGATCAGACTGTATTTCTCAGCCTGCATTGTGCTGGAGACATCACTGCCAAAACTCCCCCTCTGCAATAAAACTCAGACTTGATCAGATAAGGAACTGACCCCACTATAAAACAAGGACATGGGCAAAAATGCTTCTGTCATGTTTTTAGAAAGCTGCCTGACTCACATGCAAACACTCTCAGGAGACAGAGTTTTAAAGGGGCGGCATTATGTACTTTCCAGGCACATAGAATCATTTTACAGCTCAGTCAAGTAATTATGTTACCTTCCGTTGTTACAAAAATGCTGTATATATCAATTATGACCTAAAAGAAATTTGACTTTGTAATTTAATGCTTTGAAATTGGGATTCTGTCTCCTGCTCTTTTTGAAACTCCCCCTTCAGGAAGTCATCACAACAGCGCTCCTCTGTTAACCCATTGTTTTTAATCAGCGTTTCACTGAGAAGTAGCTCGTATCATGACCTCAGCAGATGCACAGTTCCAGCAGATGTTTGCTAATTGCTGCTGGCTAATCTGAAGGAGCTGAGTAGGAAAGTTGCAGGGGAGGGATGCTCTGTGAAGCAGAAGCTTAGAAACTGCGGCTCTGAGGAGGATCTGCATCTCAAAGGTGGCACTGGGTCCATCCAGGTGTTTTGCACAGCTGAATGGTTGCCACGGGAGATTAAAGGATTTCTCAAACATGCATGAAAGAATCAAGGCAATGTTCCAGGTATGTCGTTGATGAGGGAATAACATTTTAACATGACAGAAAGCTCAAAAGAGTCATTTTTGCATAATACTTCCCCTTTTTAGATATTTACAAATAAATGTGAATGTGTGAATGAGTAGTGTTGATCTGGAATGGTTCTGGAGGTGCAGGAGATCATGAACACTGGAGAGAAGGCAAGAAATGGTGAGACTAGGATGATACACAGGGAGATGTTCTAGAGAATGATCTTACTATGAGTGAGATGAAGATCCGTCAGGGAAAGATGAGTGGGATCCAGGTGGTGGATTTTGGATGGCGGTGGTTTAAGGGAATCGTTAGATGAATAATGGATTGTTGAACTTAACTGCTGAGCTGAATTGAACCCAAATTCTTCACAGAGAGTTGGTGGACAACTGCTGGAACTGAAAACAGACTATAAACCCAGACCTCAACAGCCTTGTCAGCCTCCGACAGAGACACACACACACACACATGAACTGTTCCCCTCTTCTGCTGGATAGAGAAATTACTTTTAAAACCTTCAAAGTGTAACCTAGAGAACTTTTAAAGAAAACTGTACATGCATCCAGTTTTTCTAAAGTTTGTCCATCAGCCAGGACTAAGACCTGGGAAGACCCCCACTATGTCCAGCACACTGCAGAAGTCCTTGCTCTTTCCACAGAAAGAATCTTCTCTTGGACCGGTCCCCAGATGTCATTTTCAAACCTGAGTGAGCCTGATCAACCCACAAAAATAAGGTCAGAGTTTTGAATTTTGTCTGGGCTGGATAAGGTAGTTAAATGAGACTATTTAGTTCTCCTTTCCATATGTTGTTGAATGCCTCTTGCTGAAGAGTGCTGTTCTATGCTGTGATGATCATAACTGTCTTTTTCACTCTTGATGCTATAATGCTATGATCTGTGTTAAGTGATTTGCATCCCTCGTCCTCTTTTTCTTTTCCTCTTTCTTTACCTTTATTTTATTATTTTCCTATTTGCCTTACACACATTCACTTCATTATCATATAGTGCCAAGTCCCAAAGCTATGATCCTTTGTTTAATTTAAGATTAGGAATGGGTTAGGCCTGGGTTTGCATGACTCTTTGTTCCAAAGTGGTAGGTGGGTCTGGACAGTGTCCCTCGACCTGACCCCCTCCCCTTTGTTTCCTCCATCTTAGCTCTCTCACTGTGGGGAGGGCCACGCTGATTCATGATGTATTTTAGCTGCATTGTGGTTCTACTGATCTTTATTTTCCTTTGTTTTAATTAGTTAATTAGTTTTGAAGTTATTTTTCAGTACTCCATTTTATTCTGTCATAGTTCGTTCATTAATGTGATTTAATCCCCATTTAATCTTAGATAGATGGATGGATGGATGGCATGTCAATAGTTAGAGAAACAGGTTATGTACAAGATAATTCAGTAACGGTACAAGACTTGGTGGAGCACAGATGAGTGAATAAAAGAAGATGGCTTTGTCAAAAATACGTAAAGTGTACTACGAAAATTGTACATTTTAAGATAAATTTACAGAAACATTCATTTTACCACCGAGTGCACAGGTTGCGGTAGACTTTTTCGTTACTCATCATTTTTGACTGACTGGGTCAAAAAATTCCATCATAATCTATATTTAGCTGTCAATTTTTAAAATGATAATTTTTAAAAGATGAATATTAATGAAAATTGTTAACAAGCTGAACCCAGAATCCACATCATGTCATCAAGCAGATGGATATATTTAACTTTTTCTCTGCAGTGACAAGTTTTGAAATCACTCAACATTTCTCAAAGTGAAGTGATCAGAAGTTGCTAAAACTCTCTACGCAGGGGGATACCTGATCCTGCAAACACTCAGTGGGAGCAGACTCCGACAGTGGTTCAGCTGAAGCAGATGCGCTCCAAAGGGTCCACAACTCTTCAACATGTTCAGCTCCGAAATAGCGAGATGCACTGAGTTCCGTGTCCAGGTCAGAGATGAGACTCAGATGGGATTTTTAAAATTAGTTACTTTTCAGTTACCTCTGCGATGTACTTGGTGCATAAAGTTGAAAATGTCTGCGCATTTGCACCAAGCTCTTAGGTATGTGTAATCTATTAAAATGCCTTCAGATTTTTCCATCACATCACTGTTTAAAAAACCACATCAAATATGGAAAATATTCAGTTAACGTGACCCCTGATCAGGTGTAAGGCTGCCTCCAATGTTCTGAGTTAGTTGGACTTAGAGTGGAAATCTGAAGAGATAATTATGAAACCAAATATACTTCAACCAAAGCTATCTGCCTATGTCTGATGGCAGGACAAGGAGGATAAATGAACTGTGGGGACAGTATGAGCGAGATAAACGGCTGACAACAGTCTTACGGGGCCAACAGCGAGAATACAATTGGTGGCTGCAAGATTATTGCATAGTAATATTGTTTTGGGTTTTTTTTAATATTGGTATTTTAACTGGATTGCACTTTTCAGTTCAGCAGATGATTTAATGGGCATATTATTCATATTGAACAGTAGCTAAAAATGATAAAATCTAGATTGTTAAATGTAAAAAAAAAAAAAGAGAGAGAATAAGAAATATGAAAATATGTTTTCACGATTGATGAAAACTGTTTGGACCCCAGATTGTTTGGATGATGGAGGTAGTGGACCTCTTGCTATTTTAGTTGGTGACCCCTGATCTACACCACACATCTCAAGCTGAAGTGACTGTACAAACAGATTTACTTCCCAAGCACATAATCAGTGCTGTGGATGAGGGGAAACAATGTAACTCCTAAATATATATTTTCTTCCAGCTGCAGAATGGAAAACTAAGATGGTAGATCACAGCCCAAGGTAGGATTTTCACATAATTTCTGTCTGTTTATAGAAGTGTTAATGTGCGTGTATGTGTCTTGTGTTTAAATCATGTATTGTCACACCCATATAAAAATAAACCCTTGCTGCTGTAACACCGACCTTAGTTCCAGTTGAGTTGAAAGTGGTGTCTTTTTTTTTTTTTCCGTGCTCCAATACTGTCTCTGTCAGCAGCACTGGATTCATTTTTGAGGTGGGGGGGCCGTGGGAATACTTTGTCACCTTGAACTCTCTGCTCATACTAGAGCCTAAAAAAAATCCAATTAGACCCGGCCCAAACCCATAGATATTGTGTAAGATCACCTCTCTTCCTTGTTTTTCTGTCACACTGTTGAATCTTCTGTTATTCAGAAGTGACATGAGACTTATTGCAACAGAATGATTTTACCCTCTCTTTTACACAGAATGCAAAACCAGCTGGACAGTTCCCAGACCCAGGTATGCTGCTGTCTAATTGCATTTTGGTTTATTTACTTTGATCAACACCCAAAATACTATGCCGTATTAGTTGCATGTCAAAAAATAACTTTGTGGAATTTATTAAATGTGTAACGGTTAATAAATATGCTGTGTCATTGTTTTTTTTTGTTTGTTTGTTTTTATGCTTCATCAGCTGTTACAAAGAGTCAAGAATAGAGTGATTTCTACTGTCAACAGGCAGCCCATCGACTTTGACTACTTGCACTTTGTTTGTTCTCAGGAGTTACAGTTTCTTAGAACCGGAGCGGCTTATGTTGACCTTGTGGAGTCAGTGGTTGAGAATTTTCAGAGGTTGACTGAAGATGTCAGATCTTATGCCTTAGCTAACGCTTCAGACCCAAGATTATTTGATGTAGCTCAGGTTGAACACAGTGGGAATGCAGGGTAGACCCAAAGTCAACACAGAAAGTAAAACTCTCACAGATCTACTTAGGAGTGGTTTACCCTTGACTTCCTTGTGTAGCCTTTCTGGAATCGCAAGTTCAGCTTTGTATAGATGTATGAAACAGCATAATCTGTCTGTAAGAAAATGCTATTCCAGCATTTCAGATGATGCAATAGATCAGAAGGTTAGGTCTATAAAGACCAGAATGCCAAATGCTGGCTACAGAGTGGTGAAAGGAAAGGGTCTCCTCAAGCAATGGGTGTCCAGATTCCTTGGAAGAGAGTGAAAATGTCCTTGTAGCGTGTGGACGGGGCAGGAATTATTGCCAGAATGGTCCATGCATTGCAAGACAACAATACTGTGTTCCCTTGTCTCTTGTCCACACTGATACAAATCATAAGCTCATCTGGTATGTATATCTTAATACATAAAGAATATATACATATATTCTGTTGATAACAATGTGTATAATCCGAGGTACAGCATTGTTGTTTTTGGAACAATTGATGGCTTTTCAAGGAAGGTAAGGTGTTTTTTTAAATCTTTTCATCACTTGTGTCTGTTTGATTTAATTTAATTCTAAAAATTGTCCTCTAGTTTTTTTACTTGGACATGGCCTGGCAACAACAAGGCAGAGACAGCTTTTCGTTTCTTAATGGATGAGGTTTGTAAACATGGATGGCCATCAAGGCAAGTTAATTAAGGTAAAAAAAAAAAAAAAAAAAAACATAACACAGGTTGTGTTGGATGTTCTTGAATTACAATGATTCTTCTTCAGTAAAACTTTTGTTTTAAAACCCAAAACAGCACGTTTATGGAGTGGTATTATGTATTTTACACGTACATGGTGTCATTTTATATCACAATCAAGTAACTATTACCTTCAGTTGTTAGAAAAATGCTATAAATATTGTTGAAATTTCAAAAACTTTGTGTTTGTTTCTGATTAAGGAGATGTGTGTCAGCTAATTCCTCTCCATTTATTAGGTGCATCAGGGAAGGTGGAACATGATTAAGCAATGACCAATTCCAGGGTGGAAATTGTAATGATCGAACATTCAGATCTTACTTGTATATCTTTGAATGACGTCAAACAAGATTAAACATAGTGGATTAGTTCCACAGTTATTTCTTGCCCTAAATAGACTTATAGACTTTGTCTTATGGAGTTCATGGTGCATGTTTACGGTTCGAGGTACTGGACGTGGCAGTTTCATTGCTCTACTGAGTTCGTTTCTCTCCAGTTCTGAGACCCGACCACGAAAACCAGCAATGTATTTACCTTGTGAACTAATGAGAAATGGTTAAGTTTAAAATCAAGATTTAATGCCAAAAAGATCAGTATACAGAGTACACACATGAACAGATACAAAGTGACATTCACCTTCAGTACCCCCCCAGCCCATCTTAAGGATGAATCGAGAGGAGCAAAGAACGGAGCGTGAGCTCTGCTTTTATCTATGCCTCACTCTGAACCCTCCTAAAGGGCTCAGAGTGAGGCATATCAGTTTATCCTGGACTATGTACACTATGTACCTGCATTTTATGTGATACCAGCGGTTATGTTTGTGTGAGCTGTAGCAGTGAGCGAGGCGGCAGATAAGCAGTTAAGTAGGGCAGATATATTTAATTAGAGCAGCAAAGAGATTATTAAAAAATGACACAAAATCACACATCCATAACAATAACCAGAGGTAACATACCACAAATGATCTCTCTTTTTTGTCTTTACAACAAGAACAATCTTGATTCTTTTACCTTACATTGTTTTTGATAAATATTTGCTACAACACTCACATTTTATAACATTTTCCTAATAATACAGCAAAGAAAGCTGGGAGACCTGTTTAAAAATGAATAATAAACAAAAGACCCAACAGGCTGTCAATGATCCAGGTTGCTCCCATTTTGTGGAATTTGCTAAATTACTTTCTGGAAGACTGTATAAAGCAGTAGTGGCAACATTTATATGAAATATTTTATCCACATCCAATAATGTTGCTAAACTTTAAAAATATTTAGACTGGAGTAATTTCCCATTGTTTATTCCTGACCTTATATTGTTTGTGGAATTTATTGTGCTGTGTTTTTTAACTACCATGTGAAACCAAAGCCAAATTTACAGATTCGTGAATAGTAACAATAATAATTAATATTCATTATACAATTATTTGGAAAAAAAGAAAGTTACCTGACTTTGACAGTTGTAATGTTTTGTCCTCTTTTTTTTAATTTATATTATTATAAGATCACATTAACAACTGGGTTTCCTATATGCTATAATATTCTTTAGAATTGAACGCCAATGAAGAGATGTTTGGAGTGTAACTTCAAAAAATACTATAACATGCTCCACAGTTTGGAGGAAGAGAGTGTTATTGACCTGTTGAATGCTGGCCATCTGTTCGGTGTGGGGTATGTCTTTATACCTTAAATATGAAAAGATCTGCAGGTTTTCGAGGAAAGTTGGAATTCTCATACATTAAGAACAGAGAGAAACCTAACACCCAATCTACTGTGGATGATCTGTATGCTGTAGGAACCAGTGTCAGAGCCAGATCTGGCAGAGTATGTTTTGCATGTTTTATTTGGATTTAATTTCAACATTCAAGCTTCATAAATATTATGACAGATGACTGCATGGATGCATAGGTTTTTATTTAATTTCCCTCTAATTGATGTACGTAATCTGTCCATTGCTTTTGTCAAAGTAGATCCAGCATGCTGAGGAGCAGCTGTCCCAAGAGCAGCAAAGTGAAGATGTTGAACAAGGGGTTAATGTGCCTGATCTCCAGTGCCCCCTGGCAGCTGAGAGACAACATGCACTCCAAGAACAAGTAAACCCTTTGGTAGAGTCTGCGTCACTTGGCCAAGACATCCATTTACAAGCTCTTGAAGTTTATATATATATATATATATATATATATATATATATATATATATATATATATATATATATATATATATATACACTTGAAAATAAAAGTTTATAATGTGGTTTGGAGTCTGTGGAATTTTCTTTAAAGAATAAATGTTTTAATTAAAAACATGTCTCGGTTGTCAAATAATATGCCCTTCTCCTGACATAAATCCTGTCCAGTTTTCTTCTGATAAGTAGAACATCCATAAAATTTTCATGGACACAGACTCAGACTCTATTTTTAGCTTGATATATTGCACACGCAATTTAAAAAAAACTTTAATATTCATTCAAATCTAACTCGAACAAGCAGGTTTGAGGTCATCAAACTTTGATGTCCAAAACTGCAAAGCATTTTTTCAGTAATTTAAATTGTTATTGATTTATCAGAACCTTAGAACACCTAAACATAAATCTTGTTAGTACAAGGTTAGTGACATCAGTATACACACTTGTTACAGCATGACATAATGACATGGTAAAAATCAAAATAATAAAATAAGGATAAGCGGAAAACCCATCTGACATAGTAAAGTGACAGCTTGCTATTGGTGTATTATAACAACAAAAATGTCAATGTAAGACTCTGGATGACAAAGATATTTAAAATCTTGTAAGAACAACAAAAGTTATGAATTTTATTAGATTTCCAAATAAATTTAAAGACAATAAGGCAACTTAAAGATTATGATGTAAACCTGAGAGCAGTGGTGATATGAAAACAATTTGGAGAATTTTGAATCGTAATGTAAGACCTAACTATACTTATTCCCCTGAAAACTTTTTTCTTTTAGGGAGAAAAAGCCTTGTCTGATAAACATATGATGAACAAATTTAATTCCTTTTTTGTAAATATAGGACCAGGTCTGGGTATTTATATGAAGACAAATTATTAAAGAGGTGTAAAGTTACTGGGTGATAGTAAAATTCCACAGTCAATGTTTCTTGGAGATATAAGAATAAATGAAATTCTAACTATAGTGAGAAAGAGCTAAACTAAAACATATGTTGGCAATGATGGGGTTGATATGATTATAAAAAAACTACTACTGACTGTATTGTGAAACGATTTATGTATATTTGTATTTTGCCTGTTCAGAGTGGCATATTTCTGGAAAAACTGAGATTTCAAAAAGTAATTCCAGTATTTAAAAATTATGATAGGCATTGTTTTGATAATAATGGAATAATATCAGTGGTCACCCAGTTTTCTAAAATGCTTGAGAAATGACATTATTTATTGAAAATCATAAATTGCTGAATGAGAGTCAAGATGGATTTAGATCAAACAAATCAACATCCATTGCATTCATAGAATTAAAATGAAAAAATTACAGCAGCAATTGACTGGAGGCAATATACTGTGGGGATGTTTACTAATGTAAGACAAGCATTTGATATCATTGACCACATTTTATTACTTTCCAAATTTCAGGATTTTGGGATAAGAGGGACAGTTCCTTACTGGTTAAGTAGTTATTTGACTAACCAGAAGAATTTTGTACTGCTAGAAAATCAAAGATCAGATCTTCAAATGATTACTTATAGATTCCCCCAAGAGTCAGGGCTAGGACAAATGCTTTTTATTTTATATATTAATTACATGGGCGTGATTTAAAAAATATGGAGCATTGTTTGTGAGATGCCTACATTTTTATTAAAATTGGAATAAAACAAAATTCATGTGTTTTGGTATCAGAAAAATAGATTACTCTATTTTAATGTCCATAGATGATAATCTAGTGAAGTTAAATTTCCAGGGATTTTTTTTTTTTGAGTCATAAACTTAACTGGAAATCTAATTTAAAAAAGTCAAATTAAAAAATGTTTTAAACCTACCAACACTCCAGTTATATTATTCATTTATTGTTCTGTATATGACTTATTGTAAAGAGGTATGGTGCAACATATACAGTTGAATCTATATATTAACAGACCAAGCTTCTCTTCTTTTAGGAACCTGCCTTTAATGTTTGTTTGATCAATGTCTGTGTAATAAAAGTGATGGCCTTTAATATTTTCTTTTGTTATTTTTTGTTAACATATATACAATTTCACCTGTTGCTCTGCTAATATTACAGATATTGTGCAGCTTTGAAAGTTTTACTGTCCTTGTAGACAGGAGTAAAGCTAAGTGGTTGTTATCTAAAAAAAAATCAATAATTTTGTTGGTACATCAAAACTGGAAACTTTGGATGCAAAGGCTTGTTTATGACAAAGAATAACTTTGGATAATATTAATATAAGGATAACTGAGATAGAAAAAAAAATCCCTCTTCAAAGAGACGATGAAAGGAACAAATTCAAAACTGAGATGACACTGCCCTTCTGTGCCATTTCAAACAATATTCATATTTCTTTTACCCATGAACTATCAGCGCGAAAACAGTGTAAATGCCTTTTGTAAAATTAAGTATGAACAACTTGACAAACTGTTACTTTTACAAAAACATTCTGAACTACACCCAAAAGTGGCTCCATATTTTATTGCAGTATTAAGGTTGCTCCTGAAGGATTCATAATCCCTTAGATCGGCTGTTGGAAATGTCACAGTGCTGGTACAAGCACTTACAGTCGGATAGCACACAGTGTGGCCTGCTGTGTGCTCTAAGCACTTGTGGTCAAATATTAAATGAATTTCGTTCTGATACAAGCAAATGTTTGCGTGCCTGCCCAGTCATCCACTGCATCACCATTGGAACAGTTAGAGTCTGTGTCTCTTCATTCTCTGCTGGTTGTACATCTATGAAAACAGGAAGAAAATTATTTTATCATTAAAGTACTTATTTCAAGTTAATATCTGTACTAGAATTAAAACTTAAGCCCAATCCACCAGTAATAGGGGAGGAATTTACCTTATTTTTTACAATTCATTAACTTTTTCTCAGCAATTACAAACTATTTAAATATTCATAATGTTAACAATTATATTTTTGTAATGACTGTGACATTTCTGAGGGTTCAATACATCTTGTGTTAAATTAATGTAGAAACAAAAACAATTTAAATTCCTCTCCTGGTACTGGGGCTAAAGAGGTTCCAACCAACATGACCACAAGTTGTGATTCTAGTACCTCATGACACAGATATAGAATAACTAAAAATTTAGTAGTATTCACACCTCTTGGCATAATTTCATTACAACCTTAATACGCCATACAGTTCATAGAGCTGAACTTTATGGAAGAGTGACCAGAAGAAAGCCTTTACTTATAGACAAAAACAAGAAGGCTTGTTTTGAGTTTGCCAAAAGGCATGTGGGAGACTCCCCAAAAGTATAGAGGGAGGTGCTTTGGTCAGACGAGGCCAAAATCGACCTTTTTTTTTTAATACAATAATATTTAGATTAATAGGCAACTTGGGGTTAAGTGCCCCCCCCATGGGCACATTGATATGTGATACAGGAAAGCTGGAATGGAACTGAACACCTTACAAACCTGTTCTACAAAAAAACACCCCTTGCTGTGGGTGACTGTGGCTATATGACTTGGCCACAGTCATCAACAGTACATTGGTGCAACAATTTACGTACCTTTAAGTTCCTACAAGAAATCTTGCAAGTACTTCAAGGTTTTGGTCTCCTTTGCTTGTTCTGTTGAACCCTGTGGACTCAGTTCTGGGGCAATGTGTGAAATTATTTAATTTGAGTTAACCTAGGAAAAGATAACTGGAAATGAACCACAGCTGTCTTGTATGCAACAAGTATACAACCCTCTTTAAGTTTTTGAGATGTTGGTGAGAAACCATCTTATAAATGATGAGTCATATGAGTGATGTGCAGGCTGAAATTTTATTGAGATAAATTACTAACTGGCAAAAAAATGGTAATGCTCGAAAATATATTAATCCGGAAGTGATAAGACAGTGGTGTCCAAAGTCGGTCCTCAAGGGCCGGGATCCTGTATGATTTAGCTCTCTCCTTGGTTCAGCACTCCTGGATCAAACGATGGCTCATTAGCAGGCCTCTGCAGAACATTGGCATGCTGAGGAAGTTGATACTACCAGCAGGGAGAGAACTAAAACATGCAGGATGCTGGCCCTCGAGGACCAACTTTGGACACCACTGTGATAAGACATCTAATCGTGGTCTGATTACCCTCTTCTGACGGAGATTTCTGCAGCGTATTTTCTCTCCAACATCTAGAAACTCCCCCAGAAAAGGAAATTCTATTTCTGACACTTTCTTTGTGCCAGATTTCATCAAAACAATAGAACAAACTCAGGATTTGCTCAAATGATTCTGCTACAGAGCAGGGTTAGTTCACGGAGTAAGTTAGTGTGGTAAGTTGAATCGGGATAATGGCTACCTGGCTTTCTGAAACCGAAAACCACAGTTACCCTTGAACTTACTCAGGATTTTCACTTAACTCACTTTCTGAAACAGGGCTCTGGGCTTTGTGATGACCACACCAAAACATTGACTTTGTTGTCCTTACACCACTTCGGAATCACTTTGGCTGTTTGCCATTGTGCATCTGGTACACCTATTTGGACCTGAGCTTTACGTTCCTGGCTGATGTCTTTAACTGTTGCTTCAGCATTTCTGCGTAGTGTTCTTTCCTCATGATAGCATCTATTTTATGAAGTGTGCCAGTTCTTTCACAGCAAAAAAAATATAAAATTGGCAGTTCACACTGATCTAAAACAAGAGAAGTTTGGTCTGATTTAACTTCAGACAGTAGAGAAAAAAGGTGTATGTGTTTTTATTTGGTGGATGTAAACTTCTGGATTCAACTGTGAATTTGTTTTTCTTCTCACACACACACATAAACATATGTTGGAATGGTTGGACCATAGAATTAGTGCATGTGAGAGTTCAGGGTGATTAATGCTTTTGGGAAGAAGTTGTTTTGGAGTCTGTCTGTTTTAGTTTAGATACATCTGTAGTGCTTCCCTGAGAGCAGCGGGTCAAACAGATTATAGCCAGGGTGGTAGCTGTCTTTGGTGATGATAATGGCTCTACTGAGGCAGCAGGAGGTGAAAATGTCCATCAGAGAGGGGAGAGGGCAGCCAACAATCCTCTGAGTAGCCTTTACAACTCTGGAGCCTCTCCGTGTCTGGAACCATGCAGCTGCTGTACCATACTGCAATCCAGTATGTCAGCAGGCTCTCAATGGATGAACGGTAGAAGGTCAATAAGAGCTTGGAGTTTAGGTTGTACTTCCTGAGGACTCTCAGGAAGAGTAGCCGCTGCTAAGTCTTCTTAACTGCTGTGACGTTGTCTGTCCAGGAAATGTTAGCGGAAATGAGGACCCAGAGAAACCTGAATATGTGGACCCTCTCCACACTCTCACTGTTGCTGTAAAGAGGGGCTGGGCTGGTCCTCTGCTTCCTGAAGTTAATGATGATCTCCTTGGTTTTCTTGGTGTTCAGAGTGAGGTTATTCTCTGAGCACCAAGCTGCCAGCTTCAGGACCTACCCTCTGTAGGCTGTCTTATTACCCACCACAGTGGTTGGACTTATCTGTCAACTCATCGTCAAACTTGACAGCAAGTTGTTGTTGTGGGCCCGACAGTAGTCGTGGGTGTAGAGGCAAAACAGGAGGGGGCTCAGTACACAGCCCTGTGGTGAGCCAATGTTCAATGTTCGGGTAGAGGAGAGATGGGGGCCAAGTTTCACACTCTTGGGTTGGTTGGTGAGGAATCCTTTATCCATGCACGTGTGAGAGGAGGAAGGCTGAGAGTGACCAGTTTTGCAATGAGTCTGTCTGGGATTATTGTGTTAAAGGCTGAACTGTACCACAGATAGCATCCAGACATAGCTCTGCTGCTGCTCCAGAGCAGTTCAGCGCTGAGTGGAGAGCTACAGCATTGGTGTCCTCTGTGGATCTGTTAGCACGATATGCAGACTGGTGAGGGTCGATGTCTGGGAGGACAGGAGAACTAGTCTCTAAAAGAAGTTTATAATTACTGGAGTCAGGGTAACTGGACGGTAATCGTTCAGGCTGATGATGGGAGACTTCTTCAGTACAGGGATTATTGTTGTTGATTTTAGGCAGACTGGGATGACTGCCTGGGTCAGGGAGAAATTAAAGATCCTGGTAAAGGTGGGGGCAAGCTGGCAGGCACACGCTCTGAGGACCTTGCCAGGTATTCCATCTGGGCTGGCAGCTTTCTTGGAGTTCACTGCCAGAAGCACCCATCTGACATCATGCTCCTGTATAGTGAGTGGAGTGGTGCAGGAGCCAGGTAGGGTCAGGGCTGGAGCAGAAGAGTGCTGGTGATATGTTTCAAAGCAAGAAAAGAACCAGTTGAGCTCCTCTGCCAGCAGTGTACTTGAGTCCCCTGGACTGCATCACAGCCTCTAAAATTTGTGATGTCTTGTATGCCCCACCACACCTCCCATGTGTTGTTGCTGGAGAGGTGGGACTCTATGCGCACACTGTGGTCTGCCTTGGCTCTTTTTGTTCCTCTTTTCAGGTCAGCTCGAGCAGCTTTGTACAGCTTTGTCATCAGACGTGAAGGCAACATTGCGGGCCCTGAGGAGTGGGGGGACCTGGCTGGTCATCCAGGGCTTCTGGTTGGGAAAAGTCTGGATGTTTTTTTTTCTACAGTCACCTTCTTGATGCAGAACTGGATATAGTCCAGTACCGTTTCTGTGAATGTCTCCAGCTCCTGGTGTTCAAATAAGTCCCTGTGTGTCTGTTTGAAGCAGTCCTGTAATTTCCAGAGTGCATTCTGAGGTCAGGTTGCAACAGTTTTTGTGGTAGGTCTGGCCCTGCGTCTGAGGGGGATGTAGGTTGGGGAAAGTAGGAGAGAAAGATGGTCTGACTGGCTGAGGTGGAGTAGGGGTGTGGCTCTGTACACGTGCTTGATGTTGATGTAAACATGGCCCAGTATGTTCTTACCCCTTGTAGAACATTTGACATGCTGGTAGAACTTTGGTAGTACAGTCTTCAAGTTGGCCTTGTTAAAGAGATATAGGCTCAGAATAGATGGTTTGTGTGGTTGTTTTCTCAGCCTTAACATGACATCGGACCTGCAGCCCCGTTTCACGTTTCCTCTCCATTCTCTGTCTGTGTCATCTCCTAGATCCGATAACAATCCACAGAGAGCCCGGCAGTCTCGCTATGTCACCTGGGATGTTATGCTTGTGATGAAAGTCGCTTGAAACAAATATCTGGTGCTGGTTTCTGATGTCTAAAAGCATCTGATGGGCGTACTGGATGTTTGCAGTATCAGCAGTGCAAAAAGCAAAGAAAATAGACAAAAAAAAAGAAAAAGAAAAGAGCACTGAAGTGGAAAGCCGTAAGCTGCTGGGACTGTATGTGCTGCCATGGTAACTGATGAAGATCTTGGATCATACTGTCATATTTTACGTTGTAAAACTGTAGCCAAAACTCAGCTAAGTGGATGATGCTGACTGAGTGGCTGGATGGATATTCCCATACGTGGTTAGTTAAAATGATTTTATTTTGCTTTGGAAAATCTAGAACAATTTCTAACAAGTTTAGTAACTTTTGGATGTATTGCATAAATAGAAGAACACTTCCAATAATTGCATGGTATGCACTTGAATCAGTAATTTGAGTGGTGTAGAGCACACTGATTGCTAACACTTAATAACAGGCTACAAATATAGCAACGACTCCTTCAATGAACCAACATGGAGACGAAAGAAAATGAAGAGAACAGCAGCAATGAAGCAGCTGCAAATTAACTTTTTAAAATGAACTTTAATTAGTTCTGCTAATATAGACTCACTGTGGCCTCAGCAGGGCCAGGAGCACATTGATTTTTCCTAAGATAAGAGCTCGAACAGATGGCAGTGCTGAACCGTGTTCTCTTGTCATGTCCCCTCACAGTCCCTGTTCAATTATGGTCACTGACAAACTTCAGAATTCCATTAATCTGGGGAGTGAATGCAGGATGAAAGAAACTAAATTTCTGAAAGTGCTCTTTGCTAAACAAAATACAACAAATTAACATGTTGGCATTAAACATTTCTGCAGACATTTTGTGCCAAACTTCCAATATGTAGACAAAAGAAAGTAGCAATTGAAATTTTTTTTTTTTTTTTTTCTTTTGGAGTCAAGAGGCAGGAGTTTATTCTTTATTGCATCCAAGATCTGAAAAATTAAAGGTCAGGCAAGGTAAGCATGAATCGGTGTTGCAGTCAAGAGGTTCACTTTAACTCTGGAGGAGCTGCAAAGACACAGCTTAGGTGGGAGAATCTGTTTGCAGGGCAGCAATTTGTCATGCCCTCCACACATCTTGGCCAATGCAGAGTGGCCATTGTTGAAAGCCATAAGAAGTGTTCTTTGTGGTTTACCATAAGCCATGTAGGGGACACAGCAAATCTCTTGAAGAAGGTGCTCTGGTGTGAGGAGACTAAAATGTAACTCTTTGGCAAGCACTGTGGATCATCCTGAACATACCATCCGTAAGGTGAAACATGGTGATGGCAGCATCATGCTGTGGTGATGCAAAAAGACTGAGGCTGGGATGTAGGTTCACCTTTCAGCAGGACAACAGTCCTAAACATATAGCCTGAGCTACAACAGAATAGTTAAGATCAAGACCTAATAAAAGTCCAGGCCTAATACAATTTAGACTGTTGCAGATGCTTTCCATCTGTATGAGCTTGAGCTGTTTTGCTAAGATGAAAGGGCATACAGATATGTAAAGTTGGTAGAGAAATACCCCTAAAAATAGGTGGTTTAACAAAGTATTTACTCAAGGGGCCAAATAAAAAAAATTGCACATACTTTTCCTTCCACACTAAACAGTAATGTGCTACTGTATGTTAGTCTGTTATATACACCCGCAACAAAGACATTAAAGTTCACCATCTGCTGGACACCTTCCACAGCAATCACTGTTAGATGACTACCTTGTAACGCTGCTTTTCCTATTATGTAAATTGGTGTGTCTGTGTTGTTTACAGTGTATATTGATGGGATGTCGGATATTTGTGTACTTTTATGTTCTGCAAACAGGAACCTGCCGTAAGACAGCCAGGCCCAATTTGTTTACTCTAGTCCTATTTTTTTTAAAAAGTAAATAATTAAAACCGTAAAAAGCTTTCAAGAAATACTCAAGGCACTGTATGTTTCAACTCTTATCTATCTCTATCTTAATTAGAAACTGTTTATGACAGAAGGAGATTCCAGATAAATGTGGCCCAAAATAGACTTCCAATGGTGGCTAAGCTCTGCCTTACAGTTAGGGTACGTAGCTCCAAGTGCTGGTTCGGTTTATTTGTATAGCATCAATTAACACTTACACTTTACAAAAAAAGTCAGTTCAAGCCAACCATACAATCACTCCAGTTGGTTATCAAACGATGTAGTCAAGTTCAGTTTATTATTCAAAATGGTGAAAAAGGTTTTTGTCAGGTTAAGGTTAGTAAAGGATCCAGGTGCAGAGATCTTCTTGCAGGAGTGAATCTTTTAATGAAAATAAAAAGGTGGCTTACAAATACCAGGCAGCGAACCTAACACTGAACTGAGTCACAGAAAAGAGCAGAGATTGGCAACAGTAGAATCCAATAGAGAATGACTAAAGTAGAGGGACTTAAATACTGGGAGCTTGACTACTTCATGAGAAGCAGATGGCTGATTGGAACTGGTTGCAGGTATGAAGGCAGAGCAGGGAGCAAACAGGGAAAGAGGCTAATTAACATGAAGGAAGCTAAGGAGGAACTATACAATAACTAAAGGAAAAAGACAACACTAATAAACTCAAAAATGCATAAAGAATGCAAAGTAAGAACAAAGAAATTAAATATGAAGGAATGAACTGGTAAAGGCACGATCTAATGTTAAATAAACAAGGAAAGAATCAAAATACAAACACAAATGAAAACCAAAACCCAAACACCCCAGCATTGTGACAGTTTTCTATTTAGTTATTGACTTTCAGCATTTACTCCTCCTGGATAAGCACGTAGGGACAGTAGGCAACCACTTGCTTTGTGTTGTTGACTTTGCAGCAATCTCTCATATGTAGTGACGCTTTTTATCAGTTTATTTCATGAAAACCGTATGTGGGATTACATAACCTGTTGAAAACAACAACTACAACCCGACTCAAAGGGCAAATATTAATCAGACATAACAGAAGGTGCCCAGACAATCCACCATTGCATACACTGCATAAATCCCAAAATGTTGACATAAGGCAAATCTAGAGGGCAAACTCTCATGAATGGCGTGACCTTTCATGTTAAGACTCAGTCATTCAAATTCCTGTGGTAAATGTCACCAAATGTCACACCAAGAATTCATCAAGTCACAGCAAGCAATGTAAAATGTGATCAAAAGCAAAAAAAAAAAGGCTCCACACAGCCTACCTGCAATCTACCTTGAACCTAAAAAAAAAAACTCTTAGCAACAAAACTGTCACTTTGTTTGAAATTCTGTAAGTTTGCCCATTAGGGGCCTGTGATGTTGAGAACTGTGGGGAAATGTCTGAGGAATCAATAGCGTGCTAATTTCATGCAGAGCACAGAGTGTGGAGCCAAGCTTGGTGATTATGTTTGAGGTAAATAAGGGTGTTTACCATGTATTTATACATCTTAAAACCCACATTCCTGGTTGGGGACACTGCACAATTAAATGCTCTTAATTGAAAGACTTGACAAATAGGCTGTCCATATTCACAAGCTCAGCAGTGGTTCTACTCATACCTAAACTATTTTTTTTAGTTCAGAGTGAGAGAGAGTCTTGTAACTTATTTACAGTCGAGTCAGGTTAGCTGTTGCTGCCTCTTCATGGCACATTAGCTGCAGAGCTTCAAATGTTTTCACTCTGCATCATCATCCAGGACTCACCACTGGTCATGAAACACATTTTGATTGACAGTATTTTGTCACTCCATCACTTTGCATTTGAACCTCTAAGCAAGAAGGTGCAAAGCACCTCTGTGGCTCGAAAAAACCTGAATGGGGTGAAAATTCAGGGAGAAGGCTGAAAAAAAGGTGCTGGGCTGTTACTTTCCTCCCCTCCCATTCTTGCAGGAAAATGATGAATATGAACTGACTTTTAGAAGGGATGTTTGAGTGTGTCCCATTATGAAGGGCAATATCTTTAGTACCCTTGATGAATTCAAGGAAAATATCATGCAGCTTCTCCAAATCCAGAGGTGGGAATAATGGAAGGAAAGCCTTTAAGAGACCAACACATCATGCATGTTCTAAACTGTGGGAGGAGGACAGATTAGGTCAACACTGGTCCAACATGTAGTCTCCCCAGAGAAAGGTCAGCAATGCAGATCTCCATGAAACAAAAGGGATTCATTAACTTTTTAAATTTGAGAATGATAGAATGAAGATAGGTTCAGTCTATTTCATTACTTTCCTTAACATTTTCTTTGATTAGGGGAGAATGAAAGATTTATTTTAAAAACAGTCTTCACAGACACAGCCAGAATTTTTAAAAAATCACAGATTAGGACAGTACATAAAATATGAGACATAAAAAGTAATTTTCCTTAAAAAAACAAACAAACAGAAAAACTCCCACATAATTAAGAAGATAAAAAATAACTCTAGGCCAGTGGTATTTCAACCAGTAACAAATACCACGAGTAACCCCATACTGACACCTATTTTAAAACAGTAGTACAACAGAAGTTGTGATTTTCAGGTTTTCTGACAAAAAAACAAAAAAACAAAACAAACATAAAAAAACCCCCAAAACATTTCAATTTGATTAGAGATTCCTTTTTCCTATTCAGGGTTAGCTGCAGGTCATTTGCTGACATTTCACATCGCAATAAATCACATGTAGACTACTATAAAACTTCTATAAACTGACATAATTTGACAGTGTTTGGATGTAGAAAATGCAAATACATAGTTAACCTGTACTGCTAACTGTCTCTGTTGCGCAGTTGGTTAGCAAGTTCGGCTGTTAACTGAAAGGTTGGTGGTTCAGGCTTATTTGGGGATGTGTGTGTTTATCCTGAAATCTACATGTAAACTGGGCATCCAACCTCTCTGGAATCCTAACTGCATTGTAATATCCTCATTTGGCAGTCGCTTTGGATTAGAGCTGCACCGATTCATCAAATTAATCGTGATTAATTGATTAATCATGATCACGATTAGTCATGATTTGTCGATTAATCAAAAATCACAATCATTAACTAATTTAGTAATCGATTAATTATTAACTGGAGTATACGGACTCTAAAAAAGGCCATTTGTTAAAACACACACACACACACACACACACACACACACACACAGAGTAGTAATTAAGCCAAAACGTAATTACATAACTTAAGACATATATAGGACTGTAAATATGTTCTACCCAAAACTCCTCAAGTGGCAGTTTTAGCTTGTTCAGATTCACTTAAGGAAAGCTATATTATTGCATTTTAGGAAATAAAAAATTTTATTTTCCTATTTAAAAAGGAATTTAATCATTTGTTTATTTGCCTCTTTTAATGTATTCTAAAACTGTATAAAAAGCTCAAGAGGTTAAATTAAAAATCCAGTCCAGAATGTTAAAATTTTTTTTATCCGATTAATTAATTAATCATCAGAATAATCAACAGAATAATGATTACTAAAATAGTCATTAGTAGCAGCCCTACTTTGGATAGAAGCGACTGCCACATGTCCCATGGTAATTGTAGCTAGACTGATCACTCAGCACATCAAATGACAAATCCCAATGGCTTTAAAACTTTGAACTGGAACAATGTTAAATTGGTTTTAATGTCATTACAACTGTTTTGGTTTGTTTGTTTGTTTTATGATTCATCTGATACAACTGATCTCAGTTGATTTGTATGTATTTTGAAAAAACCACCCCATGCTTTAAATAGCAGTTTTGGAGATTTAAAATGGTAAACTTTGTGTTTGAGTGGGGGGGGGGGGATCACAGCTGATTAACATATCAGGCTTAATTGGCTATTCACACACTGTTGTTTTTGGTTTGTGGCTAGTAAATTGCAAGTCTGAGGTAAACACATGGCTTGTTAACATCTCCAACACATCGCTTAACCCACGCTGGAAACGGGCTGTTAGAAAAAAAAAGACACTTCGGAGACGACAACATCAACCAGAAAGATACTGGTGGAAAGAAAACAACGCCAGGACTACTGCAGGAATATTTTTCAGTTTCTGGGGGTGAGTTGCAGAAGTTTTATAATTTTTAAAACACTATTAGATACATAGCAAGCCAACAGCACGCAAACCTGACGGTGAAGGGGCAGTGAGCAGCGCTCCGACCCCGCGCTGGCTAACTGCATCTGTTTTTTTTTTTTTTTTTTTAAAGGATTTTTGTGGCTCTAGTGGCCTTTATTTGACAGTAGATTAACAGGAAAGTGGGTTGTGAGAGAGGAGGAAGGCACTTGGAAGGGGTCAACACTCAAACCCATGACGGCCACGTAGAAGACTGAGGCCTCTGTGCATGGTTCTACCCCTGCACCACCACAGCGCCCCGACTAACTGCATCTGGAACACCTAAATTAAAAATAATTAAATCGGGATTTATTTGGGCTGAAAGAAAATATTGTCTAACATGTACAATTTATTGTTTTCTTCCGAATTTGAGGAACTCCCAGGCCATTCCCTGGTCAGCTGAGAAACCCTCCAGCGTGTATTTAGGCATGGTTTAATTCCACAAGAGCTCAGGGTTCACAAATGAGGCATTGATCTTAAAAAAAAAAAAAAAAAAAGACAGAAGATCACAGCCCTTTTGGAAAATGGAACAAAAGCTGAAAACTTCTAAAATATATATATTTCTAAGTAGATAAGCCAAGTCATACCTGTTGAGAGTAGTGACGAGCGATGCGATTCTTTTGACCGGCTCTTTACGCTGAACAATAGAACTCGAGTCTCAGTTAGTGAGACCTGTTCTTTGTTTTTTTATGACTTAGCTTGCTTATAATGCTCTGCACACACATCTACAGCTATTATTTTTATTTAATGTAAAATTTAATGTATTTAATCAGAGAATAAAGACAATACAGGAAAGGGGTGGATGATTATTGTATTTATTATTACAGAAGAGGATTTTTGTTTCTGCCAAAGCAACTCAAGTCCACTTTTTTCTTCTCTTTGTTACATGTACCTTTTATTATGTTTCTATGTTACAAATAGCCCTAAAATATTATTAATTTACACAACACTTCATGGTACTTCATGGGTATTTGACATTTACATTTTAAAATGTTATATTTTAAAAAGTACACAACCATTTATTTCTGCAAGAACATACTGTGGTTGTATTTTTCACCTTTTGCATAAATATTAATTTTATTCAATATGGACTATTCTACTTAATATAGATGATTCTACGCCCTAATATAAGGTGAATTTCATTCTATATTAGGGATAAAATGGCTTGTTCTTAGGAAAATGTACATTTTCAGAAATTGATCTCTTTAATGGCTCTTTAAAGTGAAATTATCCTGAAGATTTGGTTCCCTTCAAAGAGGCTGAAGTCCCGTTGCTAGTTGACAGTCAGTGCTGGGGGTTTGTGTTATTGCAAATTAATCTAAATGAACAGCCTTTGTTAACACCCCCAGGTTGCCCATCAGGTTTGTGGACAATTCTTTTGAAACTTTAAGAGTAGTTTACTCACTGATCTCCATTTCCATCTGTTTGATATCATTAGAAAGCTAAGAATCCACACCTTCAAAATCTGTAAGTAACTCAAAACACCCCTGAGGAGACATGTTCCTGGTTGTGTCGTTGCAGGCCACATATGTAAAAAAAAAATAAAAAAATCACTGTTTAAGTATGGTAGATTATCTGTGATCAAGTGGGCCTCTTTCTCCTTCAAAGCCCCAGGGAATCTTTCAGAGTGCATGTCATCAGGATTCCATGGCTATACCAGGACATTTTAATTAAAATCAAGTGGACTCTAACAGTAAACTGAAAATGGGTCATATGTCTGTTTGAACAAGTAACCAAACAGCAAGACCCTGTCAAGTTCAGGGGAATGAATGTCTATTACTATAATCCCTGATGGTCAGTCAGCTCAAACAGTGTAATCAGGCCATCTCTGTTGAAGGCCACTGTTGGAGGAAAAGACCAAGAGTGTCCTTTACTACAGAGAAGAAAATCATTATAGCCATCAGTCATAGGAATCAGCATTACGTGGCACCTGAAATAAGACAATTTGTCATTCCCTACAAGAATTTCAGCTGCAGTCACACTTAATTTTCTGTCTGCAAGAGACAGCATGCAATAAATGGCAGTAAAATAAAGATGTACCCAGAATAATATTTACAGAGTCCAAATTTGGCTTCCATTTTGAAATTCAACAGAAGTAAATGAGACTTATTATTATGATGCATTACAAAGTTTGCCCAATCTTGCTGACATAAATATAATTGTAAAACTGTTGGAGTGTGTTTTAGTTGTCTTTTGTGTTTGTTTTCTCATCATTTCTGGGTAGTTTATCAATGCTAGAAAGACCTTGCCATATGCAGTTTATTTCACTGTGTTGTTAATTTTTGTTCTTGTTATCAAACAATTCTCCCATGTATGCAGACCAACATGATGATAACTTGCTACCTTGTCTGCTGCTGTGCTTTGTGATAGTCAAGTTTATTTGTATAGCACATCCACTCACTGATTTGTTCTAAGCATCTGTTCAGTGCTCGGATGGGTTTGGAGTCACTTGGTGACATCATAATGTAGAGCTGTGGATCATCTGCGTAGTTGTGGTAACTGATCTTATTACTTGTTATAATCTGAGCTAGTGGGAGCATGTAGATATGAAATATGAGGGGTCCCAAGACTGAACCTTGGGGTACTCCATATATGACTTCTGTCCACTCCGATGAGAAGTTGCTTATCGACACAAAGAAATCCTTGTTCTTTAGGTAGGATTCGAACCAACTGAGTCCTGTACCAGAGAGTCCGACCCAGCTCTCCTATTGCTTTAATAATATCTCATGATCAACTGTGTCAAATGCTGCACTGAGGTCCAACAGAACCAGCACTGTGGTTCTTCCACAGTCTGGATTTGTGTGGATGTCACTGAACACTTTGACGAGGGCAGTCTCAGTGCTGTGGTGAGCACGGAAACCAGACTGAAAGACATCAAAGTGGTTCATCATTGTTAAGAAGCTGCTTTACTGTTGAAACACAGCTTCTTCAATAATTTTGCAGATGACTGGAAGGTCAGAGATTGGCCTGTAATCTTGCTGTAGCGAGTTGTCCAGATTGTTCTTTTTTAACAGAGGTTTGATAACTGCTGTTTTTAGAGCCTGGGGGAAACACCTGATGAGAGGGATGAGTTTACTGTTTGAATCAGGTCAGGTGCAATGACAGGCAGAACTTTCTTAAGGAAGGTTGTAGGTAGGATATCAAGACAGCAGGAGGAGGAGTTTAATTGATTTATAATTTCCTCTAAGCTTTTATAATTGAGTAGTTGAAATGTGGCCGTTTTGTCTGCATTTTTTATGATTGGGTATAACATCATTATTGGATTTGGTGTGGATGTGGAGATTAACCCTCTAATTTTTTGAATTTTCTCTGTAAAATGTGGCAAATTCATTGCAGGGCCTGGTTGAGTGGAGTTCAGGTGGTAAAATCACAGGAGGGTTTGTCAGTCTGTCAGCTGTGGGAAACAAGGCATGAGTGTTGTTGATGTTTTTGTTTATGATTTTTGCAAAAAATGTTTCCCTTGTATGTTTTAGTGATGAGTGATAGCTTTGCAGCCTTTCTTTGTAGATTTCATAATAAACGTGAAGTCGAGTTTTACGCCATTTACGTTCAGCCCTTCAACAAAGGCTTCTTTCGCTTCTTACAAGTGGAGCATTTATCCACAAGGAGATTTCTTCCTACCAGACACAACCTTCACTTTATCAGGAGCAATGAAATCAATGATGTATGAAATCTTAGAATGGAAATGATCCACTAACTCATCTCCTAGGTTACATGATAGAACTGAGGTTAAGGAGTAGATTTGATTAAAAGTTTCAGCTTTGTTGTCTGTAAAAGAACGTTTTGTAGTAATATATGTTTTACTAAGCGAGTCAACAGAGATTGTACTTTCAAAAACAACAGAAAAATGATCAGAGTGACATCAATTTATAGAGACCTTGGAGATATTTACACCCTTGCTGATAATCAAATTCAAATCAAATCCTTTTTAACATGTTGAGTCAAACCAAAGTTTTAAAGTACATCATTTAGCTTTTTTGCCTCTCTGTCTATTGTGTTGTCAATATGGATGTTAAAGTCTCCCATAATTATTAAACAATCATAATCAATAGATATCATAGATAACAGCTCACTAAAGTCATTGACATTGAAAAAAATTGCCACATATTTGGGGGTTTTGTATAGAGTTAGTGTCAGAGTTCATTTGTGGGCTTTTACCTCAATTCCCAAATATTCAAGAGTCAAATTTGACCAGGAAGGCTTTTTTACAGTTTAGTGAATCATGAAATGTTGCTGCAACGCCTCCGCCATGCTTATGTTTTCGATTCTCACATAAAAGATTGTAATTAGGGGGTGCTGATTCAATTAGTACAGGTGTTTTATTGTTTTCATCCAACCATGTTTCTGTAAGATACATAACATTAATATTATGCTCAGTAATGAAGTCATTAACTAAAACTCCTTTTGCTGATAGTGATTTAGCAGAGCCAGTTTAAGTGACTTGGGGGGTAGATAATTATGCAGTTTGAGGTTGCTTTAGACACAGCATTTTCTTGCTATTTCTCTATTAGTAATTCTGACAGGGATACTCCTGTGTCTTACCACCAGGGTGCCAGACACTTTCTGGAAGAGAACAGGTGTAGAACTAATGTTTGGACTCCCATCTCAGACTTCAGATATATAGAGTGCAGGTGGTTTTGATGGTTCTGATGGGCCAGAACCCGGTGATTCTAATGAAGTAAAGCATGCTCTTTGGGTACTCAAGAGGGAAGTTCCTAGTAGTACCTGGTGGTCCATTTTCTCACTGAAGTTGAGAAATATCAGTTCTAACAAATTTTCTGATGGACTGTCCTTACTTCCAGTGGGTGTTGGGTGTGTGTGGGGGGGGAGGGGTAGAGCAGCAGCCCTAGTTTCTGCTAGTTTATCAAATGTGTTGGTTTGGAGCCATAGCCAGATTCCTCCCATATTTTCACTGGGACAGTGATCTCGCTGTTTACATTGTTCTGTGCTTGGGGGAGAGCAGGTTGTTTTGTTAACAGCATGTAAAATGATTGTGGTGAGATGCTTTGCTCCAGCTTTATTTTGGTGGACTCCATCTTGTTTGTATAGATAATAACACTCCTGGAAGAACCTGTGATTATCAATGAAGTTCACTAAACTGGTAGCGCATGTTTTGATGAGCCAATTATTAATCATAAGCAGTCTTCTATATCTCTCATTACTCCGTCAAACTGTAAGAAGTGGTTCACTTATCAGTGAACACACCAACACCTTCATTTTTAGATTTCTGATAGTGCTTAGAAGGTGATTAAAGTCATTTTTCAGGATTTCTGATTTTTTTTTTTTTTTTTTTTTTTTTTTTTTTATTATTATTGTGTGTGATATCTCAAATGTGTATTATTAGAGTTTCAATATTTGGCTGATCAGTGGTTATTGAGAGTATTTTTGCAGTAATATCAGACACTGTCATTTGGGAAGCAGATTACCTTTGTCCTCTTTGTATTGCAAAGGTTGTGGATTTCTTTCACCACATAATCACCCACAGTAAGAACTTTTGCTGTGTCTTTTGTTTTCTTGGTGTTTGTTTTAGGAGAAAATTGTGTTGATCTTTCCTCATAGCTCCTGTTGTTGTTTGGGGACTCCTGTTGAAGTACAGTAAACCTGTTTTTTAGTGGGATTCCAGCGGAGTCTGGATGTATTAAGGCCCAAATTGGTTGTTTTGTCCTTGGTGAACGGGTTGAGGAAGACGGAATTGTGTCAGCCCCAGCTGGGTGATGTTTAGTTCTTGGAGCAGGTGTTGAAGAAGGAATATCTCAGCTTAATGCTGTTTAGAGTCCTTGCCGCTAGTCGTCTCATCAGAGATTTATTTTTTAGTTTAGCTCCCAGAGAGTTCCAGGGTGGGCTGTTGGCTGATGTGGCTGGGAGCTCTCTGTTGTTTTCAAGTTACTGGTAGGATTGTTTCATTCCCAGAGCCTACATTGATCTCAGTGTTCATCTTCAGTCGATGAATCTTCATTTCAATCGATTGAAGGCTTTCTATAATATTGAGCTGTCCATTGTTTTGAGTCATAAGTAGAGTGGTTTCATTTCCAGAACCTGCATGCTTCTCCAGTAAGTGAATCTTCAATCCTAACCAAATCTTTGTATAATACTGCTAATGTCCCCGGTGTCGACCAGAGGTATCTTACTCATCTTCAGAAAAAAGGGTAAAAGTGAAGTAAAAAGTAAAAATCCTGTGGTCCTAAAATCTGAAGTAATCCAGTTATAAGGGTAGACAAAGAAAGAGTAACTATAAAAACTGGTTGTATTAAATAACTTTAGCAGGCAAAGATTATCAAATGAGGATGAGAGAGAGCAGGATAAGCTCTTCCTCCTTCATCAGAACTCATCTGAGTGCTCATTTAGAACACTGTTGATAGTGCTCTAAATAAGTGCAGTGTTGAAGTTGACCAATCAAAAGCTCGGTTGGTGTGAATTTTCCATCCCTTGTTGCCCAGTTGAGCCAAGTCTGCTAGACTATCCAGTTTAAACTACATTATTTGCACTTTGAAAATGACAAAAAGAGCATCATCCACCAAAAATGAGACTCTTAATAATATAAAGTAAGCAAAATTAGGGCTTAAACTTCAAGGATACCCACATTACTGCAGGCCCTGGGAACATTATATCTGTGGAAACTGGTTTGTTGGGGAAGCCAAATACAAAAAGTGATAATCTGCCATTTAACATGTTAGGTGATGACATTTTAATATTAATTTCCATGTTGCAACAAATTTAACACTTTGGTCCTGCTTTTAATTCAGCTAACGCACAATGTCTTGTAAAATAAGTAATACAGCACTTGTCTTTTAGGGAATAAGGGGCTCCTGGTTCAATAGCTGTTTTCACTTTGACACATATTTCCCTGTAGAGTTGTCTCATACTGGCTGTAATCCTCATTTCATATCTGAAGCTCTCCACACTGGCCTGGATATTTTTTTTACAGCCTCTGTTGCCTCTTTGCAGGTCTTATTGCTACGTCCTGATTAACTAGAACTAGATGTAGCAACAATAGTGTTCAGATCACCACAGGCCAGTGCAATGACTCTCTTATCCATTGTGCTGCAATTTTAATTGTTTGGTTACAGCATAAATGCTTAAATAGAGACTAAATGAAGCATTTTCCTCCATTTTTCTTCTTAGGCAGGGATGTCCAAAGTGAGGTCCACACGCCATTTGCAGCCCTCAGAATAATGTTGTGTGGCCTGTGACCACAAATCAAAAATGGGGACAAATTTGGCCCACCAGCACGTTTGTTTTTTTTTGTTTGTTTTTTTTTTTTGTTTTTTTTAGGGTAAGGTTTTCACAGTGCAAGGCCATTCAAAAAAGAAGCAGACAAATTAAAGTCTTCTTGAAGTGGAAAACATTAGGTACAACACAGCATTTTATTAACCACATTTTTTATTTTGCAGACATTTATTCAAAAGCAAATTTGAGCCCGCAATTGATTAAATTGTCTAAATAAAGCAAGCATTTTCAAAGAAAGGGTGACCCAAATCATGTTCTTGTTGCCAAGAATACACACATAAAATGAAACAAATTGAAAACAATCATCCAAAAATAATTTAGGATATTGTATCCCTTTCTCTTATTTGGGCAAATACGCAAAACCTTCTTTTTTTTCAGATCTACAGTGATTTATAGACCCCCCTTACATCTTTTTTCATTAACATACTGAAGTCAGTAGGAGTGGAACATTTCTGTGTTTAATTTCTTTTTATTCATGTGGCCCCTAAGTACTTTCGTTTTGATAATTTTGGCCCTTGAGGTAAAAGTTTGGACACCACTGCTTTTAGGTTTATGTTTTCAGGGTTTCCTCATGTTAAATGAGATGTTGTCTTTAGTTACCAAAGTTAAACAAAACCACAATCAACGCTAAACTCTGTAGCACATATAGTCTTAACAGGACTTGTCCAATCCAATACTGGTGTCAGAGTGGATACCAACATCATTCTTGAGTCAGATATCAGGATTTGACCACCAATCTCGTGCCCAATTTAATTTATTTATGTTGCACCAATTCAAACAAATGCTGTCTCGAGTCACTTTACAAACAAAAAATCATTTCAATTAAATTCAACATTCCAATTGATCCTAGATATCAAACAGGACAGCAAGCTCAGTTAATTTTTCAAAGTAGTTTAAAAAGTTTCTATCCAAGTTTCCAAGAGACGCAGCTTTGTCGTCCATCGCTGTTGATTGTAGATGCCACTTGTGCATCAGATTTACGGCCTACCAGAAATATGCAAATACAAAGGTTCTGGTCAGAACCATTGTATGTAAAGTAAAAAAAAAAGTGATTAATTGTGTTAAAACCTTTAACGTGCTAAAACGTAAAAAAAAAAATTTATTAATTAATTAAAATTAATGCATTAAAGTCCCAACCCTAATTTTTTCTAACCTTCCATCCATCCATCCATTGTCTATACCTGCTTATCCATGCAGGGTTAGAGGGAGCTTGTGCCTATCTCCAGCGGTCATTGGACGAGAGGTGAAGTACCCAGAGAGAACCTACACTTGAACAGGGAGAACAACCAAACTACGAGCAGAAAGACCCAAGGCCAGAATGCTGCAAAGCAACAGTGTTGCTAACTGGACAACCGTGCAGCTCTCCAACCTTCCAGATGAGCAAACATCTAAATTAATGGAGCGGCTTGTTGCAAAAGCCCACAGTCAGTGGACAGCTTGCTGCTTGTCATCAACTTTTTGTGGATATGTTAGAATTGAGAGAGAAAATAATACAATACAGCTATTTGTTATGTTTTCTAAAAGATTTAAAGGGGTTGACATTATGTTGGGTTTTATAGTAATAACAACTGAGGAGAGAACTTTGCACTCAGAGCTTCAACAGCAACAGGAAAGCTAATTAGATCACAGAATGTTCCTTCTTTTTTCTTTTGAGCTTTCAGTCTCTGTCTGTGTTGGAAAATTTTGGAGCCCAAAATGTTTTACAGCCTGTTAAAAATACTTGAACGCTATGTAGGAATATTTACAATCTCAAAAATACACAGGGAGACTGCTGTTACAGTTAGCAATGCAAGGGATCACTCCCCAATCCTAAAACGCTCCAGTCCCTTTCTGCAGTCTCAGCCTCTCCCTCCATATCTAAATTGCTCAAGAATCACAGATGTCCAAAGCCACAGCTGGCTGACCCTTTTACAATCAGGATAGGAGGAAAACATGCTGTTTTCTTTGCCTAAAACAAATATTTGTCCTGAAAAAAACCCTGCATTTTTATACTGTTCCCTTTTGGCCCAGTTACGATAGTTTATATATATATATATATATATATATATATATATATATATATATATATATATATATATATATATATATATATATATATATATATATTGTTACAAAGAATGTTAAAAATAAGTGTGTTTTACTATGACTTAGGACTGTAGAATTCCAAGTGGGCCATGTGATTAAAAACAAAACCAGTACAACTAAAAAGTTTTTTGTTATCAACATATTTGGTGTTTTGTTGTTGTTGTTGTTTTACTTATTATTGTCTCTCCCACGTGTTATTTAACTCTCCTACAGCATGTATACCTCTAGCCATGAAAGACTGAAACTACAGGAGGTTGGTTTAACTGTCTGATTCAACTATGCACTGACTTAACCCACTTTGGTCCCAGCAGAAGGAAGAGGTGGAGTTTCAGGGAGGAAACTCTGAGATGTCATGGGAACCTTATAACCCCACACAAGGACAAACACTCGCAGTTGCAGCGATGCTGCGAAGAGGGCGATAGACCAGAGACTCTAGTCCAATAGTCCCAGAGTCCAAGCCAAGAGACAATTGCTAATGTCATCAAAAACAGAAACTATAAAACAGAAAAAGAAAAATCAAAAGAAGCAAAGCATATATCAACACATTTAAGAGTTTTTTCCAAGTGCAAGATTCAAAGCATTTAAATTTATTGGAAGAAAGCATCAACAATTAGTTTATTCACACAGTTGTCAGTTTTTTTGTAATAATGTGCCTCACCACTCTATTCAGACAAGACTGTAAATAAACCTGCAAATTCATTGAAAAAAACCCTCGACATTACTAATCTGCCTCTATTAGTTATACTCACATTTAACAACCCTGACTCTTGCAGTACTCTGCCTTGCATGTATTAGATATTTGTCATCTTCAGCACATCTTATTCTAATCTTGGCAAGAGACTAACATGCTTCTGTAGGACTGATGCTAAGAATTGCAGGTGATTAGTTGCTTTGAATCGGGTGTTTTTGACTGGGACTCATCTAAAACATGCACGACAAGTGTGCCCTGAGGACAAGAATGATAACAAATAATTCCCTTGCCTTCTCAAAAAACTGTGGTTAAGTTTTCTAAGTTAGAGATCATACATGTCATAGCACACCTTCCTGAGAAATAAACATGCTTGATATTCTTCTTCCAATCCTAAACATCCCCCTGCTGTTACCCTACTCATCTGTAACAACTGCCAGCTTTTCTTCTCAGGACACCACACCTCTTAGCTTTCAGTTCATCATCCACCCACTTCACTTTAAAGGACTCCATCCCTTAGCCCACCTCCCCCAACTCCATCTTGTCCCTTTCATCACTTCAGGTGAGGAACGAGCTGTGAAAGATCAAAGTGTGAAAGGCTGCAGGTCCAGATGGCATCAGATCCTGAGGTGCTGCCCAGATCAACTGTGTGGCATCATGGGATACATGTTTAGGCTGAGGAGGCTGAGGTCTTTTGGACTGCAGGGGACGCTCCTGAAGACCTTTGACTCTGTGGTGGCATCAGCCATCTTCTATGGGACAGTATGTTGGAGCAGCAGCTTCTCTACAGCTGAGAGGAAGCAGTTAGATCAGCTCATCAGGAGCTCTGTGCTGGGATGACCTTTGACCCCAGTGCAGGTGGTGGGAGCTAAAATAACATCACTGATGGACAACGTCCCCCCCCCCCGCCCCCATGCATGAAGCTGTTGCTGAGCTGGAGAGCTCCTTCAGCGACAGACTGCTGCATCCTAGGTGCACTAAGGAGCATTATAGGAGATCCTTCCTCCCAGCAGCTGTTAGACTCTAGAACCATCATTGCTCCCAACAAAACCAATAAATGTTTATATCCATACTGGTTTCTGAACAACTCTAGTGTTTTTCTATTGTCACTAACTGTAAATAGCTTGTATTTTTAATGCTCAGAGACATTTTGCACATCTTGTACCTTTTTAATTCATCAACTCAGGTGCACATTCCTCTGGACTGGAGTATTTTTTTTTTTTTTTTTTTTGCAACTACACAGTATTCACGTTGAAATTTCACCTTACTGTACAGTGATTTTCTTTTTTTATTCTGTTTATTTTTATATATATATATATATATATATATATATATATATATATATATATATATATATATATATATATATATATAAATATTCCCTTCTCACCCTCCACGGGTGGTCTTTCTCAACCTCTGAGCTCGGGTCCTCTACCAGAGGCCTGGGAGCTTGAGGGTTCTGCGTAGTATCTTGGCTGTGCCGAGAACTGCGCATTTCTGGACTGAGATGTCTGATGTTGTTCCTGGGATCTGTTTTAGCCACTGCTCCAGCTTGGGGGTGACTGCCCCGAGGGCCCCGATGACCACAGGCACCACTGTGGTCTTCACCTTCCAGGCCTTCTCCAGTTCCTCTCTGAGGCCCTGGTATTTCTCCAGTTTCTCGTGTTCCTTTTTCCTGATGTTGCAATCGCTTGGTATTGCTACATCCACCACAACGGCTTTCCTCTGTTGTTTATCCACCACCACGATGTCCGGTTGGTTCGCCATTACCATTTTGTCTGTCTGGATCTGGAAGTCCCACAGGATCTTAGCTCGGTCATTCTCCACCACCTTTGGGGGTGTGCCCCACTTAGATCTCGGGGCTTCCAGTCCATATCCTGCACAGATGTTTCTGTACACTATGCCCACCACTTGGTTATGACGTTCCATGTACGCTTTCCCTGCCAGCATCTTGCACCCTGCTGTTATGTGTTGGACTGTCTCAGGGGCCTCCTTGCACAATCTACACCTTGGATCTTGTCTGGTGTGGTAGATCTGAGCCTCTATCGCTCTGGTGTTTAGGGCCTGTTCCTGTGCAGCCAGGATGAGTGCCTCTGTGCTGTCCTTGAGTCCAGCTTTTTCCAGCCATTGGTAGGATTTCCTGATATCAGCCACTTCAGTTATTTGTCGGTGGTACATCCCATGTAGGGGCTTATCCTCCCATGATGGTTCCTCCAGCACCTCATCCTCTGGTCCCCATTGTTTGAGACATTCGCTGAGCACATCGTCGGTTGAGGCTTTGACCTTGATGTATTTATGGATCTTGGATGTTTCATCCTGGACAGTGGCTCTCACACTCACTAGTCCTCTGCCTCCATCCTTACGGCTCGCGTATAGTCTCAGGATGCTGGATTTAGGGTGGAACCCTCCATGCATGGTTAGTAGTTTCCGAGTTTTAACATCCATGGTCTTTATCTCTTCCTTTGGCCAGCTTATTATTCCTGCAGGGTATCTGATTACTGGCAAGGCATAGCTGTTTATCGCACGGATCTTGTTCTTGCCGTTGAGCTGGCTTCTCAGGACTTGCCTTACTCGTTGGAGGTATTTGGCTGTGGCTCCTTTCCTTGTGACCTCATCGAGGCTGCCATTTGCTTGTGGTATTCCCAGGTACTTGTAACTGTCCTCAATGTCTGCTATTGTTCCCTCTGGGAGTGAGACCCCTTCTGTGTGGATGACCTTCCCTCTCTGTGTAACCATCCGACCACACTTCTCTAGTCCGAATGACATCCCAATGTCAGTGCTGTAGATCCTGGTGGTGTGGATCAGTGAGTCGATGTCTCGTTTGCTCTTAGCGTACAGCTTGATGTCATCCATGTAGAGGAGGTGACTGATGGTGGCTCCGTTCTTGAGTCGGTATCCGTAGCCAGTCTTGTTGATGACTTGGCTGAGGGGGTTCAGACCTATGCAGAACAGCAGTGGGGACAGAGCGTCTCCTTGGTATATGCCACATTTGATGGACACTTGTGCAATTGGCTTGTAGTTGGCTTCAAGGGTGGTTTTCCACATCCCCATCGAGGCTGCAATGAAGGCTCTTAGAGTCCTGTTGATGTTGTACATTTCTAAGCATTCAATGATCCAAGTGTGTGGCATTGAGTCATAGGCTTTCTTGTAATCAATCCAAGCCGTGCACAGGTTGGTGTGTCGGGTTTTGCAGTCTCGGGCGACTGTTTGGTCTACCAGGAGTTGGTGTTTGGCTCCTCTGGTATTTATGCCGATGCCCTTCTGTGCTGTACTCATGTATTTATCCATGTGCCCACTTATCTTAGCTGCTATGATGCCTGACATGAGCTTCCATGTTGTAGAGAGACAGGTTATTGGCCAATATATATATATATATATATATATATATATATATATATATATATATATATATATATATATATATATATATATATATAAAACTTTTTTTTTTTTTTTTTTTTTTTTTTTTTTTTTTTTTTTTTTTTTTTTCTGTGAGTCTGCTTGCTGTCACTGCCTGTCACTCACTTTACTGCTGTTGCTCAGAAATTTCCCCATCGTGGGACAATAAAGGACATTTCTATTCTATTTTGCTCTGTTCTAAACACAGAATCTATCTGCGAGCCAGCCAGTCAGCCAGCCCCTCATTTGCCACCTGTCAAAATAAATTGCTTTCATATTATTAGCACACCATCATTTTCTGCGTTTGGAAAATTATTCATTAAGTATTAATGATCAGATCTTGAAGTGCCTATTATTTTCTTAATACCAAGCTAGGTTGGTTGCCATCATGCAAAGTGATGAATCGCCATATTAAAGACATTTGTCATGAAGCTAAAAAAGTACGCTTAAAGATATTCCATCCAGTGTTCAGATCAAATGTGCACAAACAGCTTCCACATACCCGGCGCCCTGGTGGATCTATTAGAGTCACAAACAACATCATAAATTTGCAGAGTCCCAGGAAGCCAGGGAAATACAATGAACCATTGACTGGGAGCTAAAATCCCCGGGACAACATTTGCATCTCAATAAAAAGCCCCAACACAGCAGGTCAGGCTTTCTGAATGTCTCAGCATGCAAAGCATCAAATGACCAAACTAGACAAATAATGTTTTGACCAGTACAGAAATTACAGAGACACAGGCTCATTTACACTATGCTGTATCACAAAACAACACTATTCAGACTGCCATAATTGAAAGCAGACACAATTCTCCAGCAAAAATTAGGGCACAGCTCCAAAATTTTTTTTTTTTTTTTTTTTTTTTTTTTTTTTTTTTTCAAAATTCATCAATGCAAGCTAAAACTCTCCAATACAGTTAAAACACAAACTGTGTGCTGTGCAAAAAATCTTAAATGATCACACATTTCTTTCTTTTTTTTTGTTTTGATCTTTGTGGTTGGAGTTTACAAGTTCCCCAGTGCATAGATGGATGGATTAATTCTTTCAAGCTGCTCTTGATCTGTACATTTTTTCAGGTTCCCTAAAAGTCTTTCTAAAATTCTTTAAAAAAAAAAAGGTGCATCTCCACTTCAGGAACCTTTTTTCTAGAATCAGCTTGTGGTGGTTTTCTGGGGTCATTATTTATCCTTCTCTGTCTCTGCTGTTTCTGCCAGGTAAAAGCACAGTGCCTGGATAGAAATCGACCCACATAGGGCCTGATTGGGAGGCAGTATGACCTAAACCTTTTGGGTGGAGCTTCGTGCACACACAGCAAACAGCCCAGAGGAAAAAAAAGATTCAGACTGACATAAAGGTTGCAGGCCTAATGACTCATAGATGTTTGGACTTTTAGTTTCAGTTATCTTCTGTCTTGATCCTTTTTTTTTTTTTTTATTGTTTGTTGTCTTATGTCTTGTCATTTTAGTTTATTATTTGTGTTTTGGATTTGTTCCTTCAGATTTATGTTTGTTTCTTTTTATTGTTTATATATCACTTTCAGGCTTTTCCCTTATGTTCTTTCTGCTTTGTCTGTCTGTCACCTTACCTGTTAATCATTTGCATCTGAATCTCCCTTCCCCAGCTGCATCCACTCACCTGTAATTAGCTCTTCTGGTCCATTTTTGTCATTGCCTCAGTATTTAAACTCTTCAGATTGTGTTAGTTCTCACTGGTTGATAAAATCTATTCAAACCATCCTGGATATATGTAAAAAGTAGTTGTCCCCTAAATCCAACATCTGGTTGTGTCAGTCTTTGGAGCAACAACTGTTATCAAGCTGTGAAGGAGGAATTTGGCACTCTTCTTTCCACAGTTGTTTTCGTTAAAGGACACATGAAGGTTTTAGAGCATGTATGAGTTGTTTAAGATCATGCAGCATATGTATCATATTTATTATAGTTTTTCTGACCTCATTTTCTTTAAAACACTGGTGGACTCGGGTTAAACAAGAAAAAAAAAAGAGCCTTTAGGGAGCGAGACGGAGAGTTATTGAGGAGTATACGGAAGCAGCTCAAAGCCAAGATTAGAGACAGCAAGGAGGTGTTTAGGAAGAAGCTGGAGAGTAAACTGCAGAGGAACAATATCAGAGATGTGTGGTCTGGGATGAAGAAGGTCACAGGACTCAAGCAGAAAGAGGATCAGACAGATGGAAGTCTGGACAGAGCAAATGAGCTGAACACATTCTTCAACAGGGTCAGTTCAGCAACAAGCTCCCCATCCTCCCCTCCTGCCCCCAGGCAAACAGACATCCCACCCTCCTTTGACCCTCAGCTCTCCTGTCACACCTCAGATGTTTTATCCTCTACCTCAGTCATGGACTCTTCTGCTTCCACTAGTTTGTCTTCAACCAAATCAGGAGACGCTGCTGCTCCCTTTGCCTCCCCCTCCCACTTTTCTTTTTCTAGAAGTCAGGTGAAGAGGCAGCTGGAGAGACTGAACCGGAACCAGGCTGCAGGTCCAGATGGTGTCAGCCCCAGAGTCCTGAAGGCCTGTGCAGAGCAGCTCTGTGGGATTCTGCAACACCTCTTCAACCTTAGCTTGACCCAAGAGAAGGTTCCACTGTTGTGGAAGACATCCTGTCTGGTTCCGGTACCAAAGAAAACTCACCCATCAGTCATCAATGACTACAGACCCATTGCCCTGACATCCCACATCATAAAGGTCCTGGAGAGACTCCTGTTGGCCCACCTGAGTAAGCAAACCAGCACATATCAGGACCCCTTGCAGTTTGCTTATCGCCGTGGACTTGGAGTTGAAGACGCCATTATACACTTGCTATAAGGAGTTGTCCCCTAAATCCAACATCTGGTTGTGTCAGCCTTTGGAGCAACGACAGCCATCAAGCTGTGAAGAAGGAATTCACAGCTTGATGGCTGTGAATTCCAAAGTGCCTGCTTTGTCCACTGTCACCTGGACAAGGCAGCAGCACTGTGGGGATCATGTTCTTTGATTTCTCCAGTGCATTTAACACAATTTAGCCTGATCTGCTTCGTCTGAAACTCCAGAAGACTCAGGTGAAGGCCTCAACAATCGCCTGGATCCATGACTACCTGACAAACAGACCACAGGTTGTGAGACTGAAGGATTGTGTGTCTAACCAGGTGGTCAGCAGCACAGGAGCACCACAGGGGACTGTACTCTCACCATTCCTTTTCACTCTGAACACTTCAGACTTCCAGCACAAGTCAGACTCCTGTCATCTCCAGAAATACTCAGATGGTTCTGCAGTTGTCGGGTGGATCAGAGATGGACAAGTAGCTGAGTACAGAGAGCTGGTGGACCGCTTTGTGGCATGGTGTGGAAACAAGCATCTCATCTTGAATGTGAACAAAACTAAGGAGATGATTGTAGATTTCAAGAGAAACAGGCTCAGATCAAACCCTGTTTCCATCATGGGAGAAGAAGTGGAGGTGGTTGAGGAACATAAATACCTTGGTGTTCATCTGGACTACAGACTGGACTGGAGACTCAACAGTGAAGCATCTACAAGAAGGGACAGAGCAGACTGGACTTCTGGAGGAAGCTAAGATCCTTCAAGGCTTGCAGCAAGATGTTGCAGATCTTCTATAAGTCTGTTGTTGAGAGCGTCATCTCCTCTGCCATCATCTGTTGGAGCAGCAGCATCAGAACCAGGGACCTAAAAAGGCTCAACAACCTGATAAAGAAGGCTGGTTCTGTCTTGGTTCTGTTCTGGGGACGACTGTGGAACCTCTGGAGATGGTGATGCAAAGAAGGATTTTACATAAAATCAAGAAAATTATGGACAACCCTGGAAATCCTCTTCAATGACAGTCTTCCAATGAGACTGTCATTGGAAAACAGAGTGTCTTCAGTCAGAGGCTTCTTCAGATTTTTTGTAAGACGTACCGCTACAGGAGATCTTTCCTGCCCACAGCTATCAACATCTACAACAACACTTAATTTCTCTTTGGGATCAATAAGGTACATTTGAATTTGACTAGTTGGTGTAGTTGTGTTCATCGTCCTGCTGCATCACCCATCTGCACTTGAGCATAAAGTTATGGACTAATAGCTAAATATTCTCCTTCAGGAGTTTCTGGTAGAGAGCGCAGTTTATGATTCTATCAACAACAGCTAGTTATCCAGGTATATAGCAGTCCCAGACCATCAAGCTACCATTTTCTACCATTTTCAGCTGTAGGTTTGATGCTCTTTTTCTGAAATGCTGTTAGGTCTATACCAGATGCAGAACCTCACAAGAACACCTTCCAAAAAGTTCATTTTTTTGTCAGGTCAATCTGCAGAATACTTACAGTGTGTACCTCCAAAATGTTGTTTTTTTTTAGTGCAGATATAAGATGGGAATGTTTCATTCTTTCTGGTCAGCAGTGGTTTTGGCCTTAGAAACCACCCTCTCCCATGGATGCCTTTTTTTCTTTGCCAATCTCCTTAATGTTGAATCATGAACCCTGACCTTGACTGAGGCAGTGGTTTAGATGTTGTCCTGAGTTCTTCTGTGGCCTCTTGGATGTGTCATGGATATGCTCTTGGCATAATTTTGTAGGCCTGATATTTCTGGCAAGGTTTCCCACTGTTCCATATTTTTTCCATCAGTACACCAGCTTCAGCAGCATCTTCACGAGATCTTTGGCTTTTGTTCTGGGGTTCATTTGCACATTTTGGACCAGAACGGTTCATCCCTGGGACACAGAACCCGTCTCCTTCCTGAGCGCTATGATGGCTGGACATTCCCATCATGTCTATACTTGTGTATAATTGTTTGAACAGATGAATGTGGCACCTTCTAGCATCTGGAAATAGTTTCCAAGGATGATCCAGACTGGAGCAGCTCCATGGTTCTCTTCCTGATATCTGGGCTGATTTCTGCTGACTTTCCCATCATGTTGAACCAGAAAGCAGTGAGTTCCAGGTGTGGCCTTAAAATACACCCACAGGTGAGCCTCCAATTAACTCACATGTGTCAGTTAACCTATCAGAGGTTTCCAAAGCTGTGACATCATCATGTGGGCTTTCCCTCATTGGTTAAAGAGACAGTAGTTGTTCTGTATGTAAACTTTTGATTTTGAAGACATTAATAATTAAATATCTTTTTTTCACATTATTGTGGCATTTCACAAATAGAGACAGCCTTGTTAATTCTAACTGATCTAAAACAAGAGAAGTTCGGTCTGATTTATCTTCAGACTGTGTGTTATGTGTCTTATTGTTTTGTGTATGTAAACTTCTGGCTTCAACTGTAGATTCAGGAAAAACTTTCAGTGATAAAAACAAGCACAATTACAGTCCAAATCATATTTTGAGTTTTTATATTTTGAGGGTGTGAAGCAACTGAAGCGTTGTCTTTCAAATATTTAAGATTATTCTGGAGAATCTGAGCAAGGTTCGATCGTGACTTTGCTCATGGCCAAACCATGACTGAATGAGCATGCTAGTGATAAAATATGGATACCCGCGAAGAGGAACAGCCAACTCCTCTGGCTCAGTAGAAGAAAGCTATGAGCAAGTACTGCAGGGGCTTCATTTCAATGCCTGCCATCTCCATTGATTTAAGGCCCAGCATCAGGAGAAGACTCATTTAGGCGAGTCATCTGTCTCGCCTGCCTGGGCCTGCTAAAAGGTTATTTAGCTTCCTGGTGCTTTGGAGCAATAGATAAAGACCACGGAAGAGCAGAGCTGTTGTGTGTTTATGTTGTCCATTGATTACCATCGCCTGTTTGTGCAGGGCTGGTTTGGATCTGTGTCTTTCTCTGGAGTCAGGGGAGGACAACTCACAGACAGTGAGGTTTTGCAGGCTCTTATTGGCCAGTCAGTATTAAATGAAGAAGATGACATGGTCTGTGTCCTTCTGAAGTAAAGGGAAAATAAGTTTCCAGTTGCAGAATAAACACGTAGTACACATTTATGCAGCAAAAATCTGTTTAAAACCTATTTGAGCTTATGATTCCATTGAGATACGCTATTGTCTTTTTGTATAATGCAGGCTGAAGAAATGGCTGTTTGGAGTTTGTGTTTTTTGGGGGTGGGTTCAATATTGAGAGAAAACTAAAGAAAACTATTTTCCTTTGTCTCCTGGTTTTTTTTTTTGTCTACATTTTTAGTGTAAAATTAAATTTAGGACTTTCATTTATTCCAGTGAAAAATTTTAAACTGCACTTACAAGTTCTACAAATTCACAACATTTAGATATTCACGTTTTTTGACATTTGACACAACTGTTCACATAGTTGTTTTATAAATCCTGATTATGTATATAAGATTAATAATAATGTTTTTTAATGAATGGCAAAAGGACATAATACATATTGCTTGGGAGTTTAAAGCTGAAATAAGCATAAGATTGCAAAGCACATAAATACAAATCAAAATTATTTTTGCTGACCAGTTTATTAAACATAATAAATTTTTTTTTTTTTACTTAAAAAGACATAAACTAAAATTTTGAGTAAAAACCTTTCCAATGCAAATTAAACTTTGAAAGAGGTTACAGGAAGAGGAATTACTCAGTATCTTCATTGATACCTATAAATTTCTTCCAGCTATTAAACCAATCCAGCTGCACAAAGTATTTCTGCATTTTGACACATCTACCTGTTTAGGAGCAGTTTAGAACCGAGTCGCTGCTGCTCCTCACTAAAAGCAGTCAGTTGAAATGGTTCTGGCGTCTGGTTGGTGTCAGTCTTCCAGGGTGAGTGCTTCAGTCATGTCCCACTGGGAGGAAACCAGAAGGCAGACTCACTTGTCACATCACAAGGGTGGAGGCCTCTGCTGCGCTTTAAACAGCTGCAAGAGCTATCTGAGGGAGAAAAAAGATTTTTGTCCAAACTGTTTCATGATCTTCTAAGTACCTGGGTGTTCACCTGAACAATAAACTGGACTCATAACTCTGAAGGGTCAGAGCAGATTCTACCTCCTGAGGAGGCTGAGGTCTTTTAGACTGCAGGGGGCGCTTCTGAAGACCTTTGACTCTGTGGTGGCATCAGCCATCTTCTATGGGACAGTATGTTGGAGCAGCAGCTTCTCTCCAGCTGAGAGGAAGCAGTTAGATCAGCTCATCAGGAAGGCCAGCTCTGTGCTGGGATGACCTTTGACCCCAGTGCAGGTGGTGGGAGACAAAGGGACTCTGGCTAAAATAACATCACTGATGGACAACATCTCCCCCCCCATGTATGAAGCTGGAGAGCTCCTTCAGCGACAGACTGCTGCATCCTCGGTGTACTAAGGAGCATTATAGGAGATCCTTCCTCCCAGCAGCTGTTAGAGTTGTTCAGGTACCAGTATGGATATAAACACTTACTGGTTTTGTTGGGAGCAGTGATGGTTCTAGAGTCTTACATTTTCTATTGTCACTAATTGTAAATAGCTTATATTTTTATTGCTCAGAGACATTTTGCACATCTTGTACCTTTTTAATTAACCAACTCAGTTGCACATTCCTCTGGACTGGAGTACTTTTTACAACTACACAGTATTCATGTTGAAATTTTGCCGTACTGCACTGTAGTTTTTTCTATTCCTTATTCTATTTTTTTATATATATTTTATATTCTTTGTGTGAGCCTGTTTTCAGCACAAACCAAGTGGTAAAAGTGGGGGCGGGGGTTGTGTTGGCTAAGCAAAGTGTGATTAAATTTAACCGAAGTATATATAATTTTTTTTTTTGTTATGCAGCTAAATTAGTGCAGAAATTTTCATAATTATATTTTTACCTATTAGTGTTTTTTTTCCTTGCCCCTTGTTATGGCACCCCCTTGACTCCTGGCACCCTTTGCGTCTGCCTAAGCCACAGATTCAGAGGCTTGCCTGCAGCCAGATCTCATTAGGGAAACAGTTGACCATATGGATCAAAACAAGTAATTTATTCTCTAAATATAATGTAACCAAAAAACTAATGGGCAAATAGCATTACTAACATCACCGATGTAACACAGACAGCGTTCAAGTCGAAAGATTGTAGGCATGGCCACAAATACCGAGAGTATTTGTAGCCATATACAGATATAATATTTAAGGTTTATATTTAACATTTAAATTTATTATTTATTATTTAGGATTTAGATCTAGATTGAAAATATAGATATAATGTTTAGGATTTATAATTAGATTTAACATTTAGATGTAATATTTAGATTTAGATGTAATATTTAGATTTTGCATTTAGATTTAACATTTAGATTTACATTTGAATTTAACAGATAAATATAATATTTAGGATTTATATTTAGATTTAACATTTAGATTTAGCATTTAGATATAGATTTAACATTTAGATTTAGACTTAATATTTAAATTTAGATATAATATTTGGATTTAGATTTAACATTTAGATTTGCTGAAATTTTGTGAAATGCAAACATGGGAATATCTGACAGTTTTTTTTTTAAAACATTTCCATTTTAAATTTGATGAAAGTGCGCTAAATGTGGGAAAAGTAAGCTAAATATTAAAAAACTGTCTGCTAAATCTTTAGCATTCAAATTTTACACTTAGCACACCATAAATTGTGGTTGCATTTAATTGTCGTATGGACCACCATGCCAAAAAACATCGGATTTTAGCAAAAAATCACAATTGAGCATCAGATCACAAAAAAGTCTGTATATCATACTTATGAAGGACATTACTTCCTCGCTTTGGTTCACTTTCTCTTTTTGGTTTTTTATCTTACGTCTACTTTGCTACTGTAAGCAAACCACACCAGACTTTATTTCCAAGATTCCCCAGACTCACTCTCTGGTGAATCATGTCCATTAGTTCAGTCCGCACCAGAGTTCAGCTGACCTTTCAGACTTGTCAAAAGAAATGGACCTTCTAAGGAAACAATCTCTGTTTCGTTTAAAGTGGCCAAATAACTCTGAGTTTTTATACAATTAAATTCAAAATAATGCCCCTACCAAATGAGCCACTCATTATTTCTGAATAAAAAGATTCTTGGTTTCCAGAGAATGTGTGTTTATTTTCTTTAAAACACAGATGTTTAACTGTCAGGCATGATGGCATCTAAGGGGCACAACAAGGATAAATGTTTAACGCTCACACACTTATCCTGCAGTCCAAAACAATAGCATACAGATGTGTGAGTGCGCATGCAGACACATTTCCAGCTCTTTACAATCAAATATTCAGTGGTGGCCGCAGTGCTGGAGCTTTACATCTTTGCTATGGTTGTCACTGAGTCTGTCAACAGATGGCTTCTACGGGAGCTTCGGCTTTTCTAAACAAAGTTGTTGCCATCAGCTGCCAGACAGCTGACACCACACCTCTGTTACAGCAGTTTAGTGGTCTGGACAGGACACTGAACTGAGTCTAAAAAGGACGCAGCAGAATGAGCAAAAGGAACTCCCATCTGTTCTTGTCCCCTTCTGAGCTACAGCAAATGTATCCATCATCATTCTTCCATTCTTCTTGCCTGCTTTCCGTTATTAGAGACATTAGCTTTGCATATAATTAATTAGTGCTGTTAACGATGGATTCATCAAGGTAATGATTTTTAATTAAAAAGATGTTTTGGCCTTATTGATTAGGCTTACAGTCCGTTTTTATGTTAAGGTTTATGTAAACTGCCAAACCCTCTTTAGTCACTTTCAGGCTTCCATGCAGAAGCTAATATAGCTCAAGGGTTTATTATGTTTAATATGTGGGCAACATTTTACAAAAGTAATCACACTAGTTCTCTATCTATCTATCTATCTTTGCAATATATTGTGCAGCCCTATTCGTGGCCGCTCTCCATCCAATCCAAATGAGTCTGAGCTACATTGCAATGGGTGGACAAAAGTTTCAGTCTCTAGATGTGTAAAGCTGGTAGATGCATAACCCCAAAGACTTACAACTGTAATGACAGTCAAGTCTGGCCCGAAGATGGGAGCTGAAGACAAATGCACACACCACACATTTCAGATTCCTTTTCTTGTAAAAGGATTAAAAACCAAGTATCATTTTGCCTCTACCTCACAGTTACACACAGTGAATTGCATTGAATTTTGTGGTTGTAACAAGACAATCTGAGAAGTTCGAGAGGTATGAATACTTTTAAATGGTACTCAGTGTGTGTTAACCTTAGAAACAGCAGATGAAATGATAATGAAGAAGAGCACAAAAACATCTGGGGCAGAACATTAATTTCATCTGAAAAACATAGGGCAGTCAGCATGCCATTTTGATTTGTTCATAGCGTACTTTGCTGTAAAAAAAAAAAAAAAAAAAAAAAAAAAAAAAAGACACTTTGACCCTAAAATGTCCAAAAATGGATGACTTCATTTATTTGGCTTCCATCTCCAGAGATGCATTTATTTATTTATTTTAGCAAAAGCATCGCCTGTGGAAAATCCAGCCATATCTAGAGACTATCCTTTCCAACTTTCAAATCTCAAATTAAGTGGCTGTATAAGTCAAAACTGAGCTGAATTCAGAGCAGCAGCAGGTTTACATTAGATTAACAGCCTACATCCCCAGGTCTGTTCAGCTCAGAGTGCAGCTCTTCTCTGTTTTTTGAGGGCTTAACAGAGAAGCGGGATCACAAAGTAAGCTGGGGGGGTTTCATCTGAGTCTCTGTGCTGCGGCTCTCTGCCTGTCTGCACTTGTTTTTTTCCCTTCTTCTTCATCCACTACAGCAGTAGTAGCAGTAATAGAAGGCTATATGAAGACAGTTGTTGCATATCAATCGAAACACGGTGCAGATACATCACTCAGCCAAAGGCAGGGAATTTCAAGCCTCATGTTGCCTGCTGCTTCTACAAATCAGGCAGAGGAAATGAATAGTACTGTAATTTTAGGATGAAGAATGCTCTGTCAGCAAGTGTGAAGGTACGAATTAGGGTTAACTGGTGGAAAAGCCACTGTCTTGTTCGTAAATGATGGTTTTACATGGCAGTGTGGTTAGAGTCAAGATGACTCAGCAGTTTCTAAACTGTTCTGTGGTGTTTCTCTCTGGAAGTGGATCCCACCACACCCTCATGTCTCTGTTTACAGATTCAAAGACTGACCAGGTTTTTTTTTTTTTAACCAAACCCCCCAGGTTTCTTAAGCTCTGCTTTCATGTTCAAACATCTGATTCACGAATTAACCACCCAAGCCCCAAAAGAGATATACTGATTTATTTTCTCAGCTCATTAGAGGTGCAGATTGCTCATTCACAGTTTGAAACATGTTGCCACCATGTTGGTGACTGTCTGTACCAAACGTGTCGGTCCTAGAAGGGAAATGTTTACACTTCTTTGTGTCTCCATGCGTCATTCAGTGCCCTGTATCATTTATGCGGCACATCAAATAGGGGCCTTCTCAAGCTAAATAAAGGCTATTCGGTTTTCTGTAACCAATGTGAATGATAACACTATTCTGAGTAGAAAAAAACAGAAGACATGTTCATTTTACCCATGCAGAAGAGAACTGGGGCTTGACTGTGTTTCCAATTTTTTTTTCAAGAGAAGATTAGTCTTTTTTTTAATATATGTTGCAAAAATAGACTCAAGATATGATAACAACCCAACTGGTTTGGTTGCACCCCCCAAAAATCTAAAGTTGCCAAATGAATTACCTACAAGCAAGAACTAGCACTAACTGCTGCTCTGTGTTGTTTACTAGTTAGCATCAGTGTTGCAGAGGATAAACTGATACTAAATGAGCAGCTCATTGCCTTTTTAATGCCAAATGTCTCCTCTGGACTTGATCACCGTAACACACTTCTCTTTGGGATTCCTGGGAAAAACATACAAATACTACAGTATATTTCCAGGATCCTGACCAAAGTGTGTAGACCTGAACACATCATTGTCATTCTTTGTTCACTCCACTGGCTTCCCATCTCTGCTAGGATCATCTCTTTCTGCATGGTAATGCACATTCTTACTTAAAAGATCTCCTCACTCTTCAATGTCCCTCACATACTCTCCATTTTGTATTCCCAGGGCTTGCACCTGTAGCATAGGCGATCAGGCCTTTTCCTGCGCTGCTCCATGGCTGTGGAACACTGCCTCCTCATCTGAGGGGTTCAGAGACCGTAGAACGCTTTAAAACTAGCCTGAAAACCTTTCTACCCAGTGTTTTTCATGACCTCCCTTTAGATGATGTGTCCTGTTTTAATACAGATTTTTAATCTGTATTTTAAGGTCCCTATTTATTTTTTTATTTTGTTATATAAACTGTTTCATAGATTGTAGCACTTTCTGTGAATGTAAAGTACGTTGTAAATAAAATTCATTATAATAAATGTAGCTTCAGGTAGCTGTTTTAACATTTTAGATCAGATAGGAAGCAGCCAGAAGTAACTTGATCAGATCACACAGAGCAATGTCTCTACTTAGAGACAGAAGGCAAGTAGAACAAACTGGCGGTATAAATGTATTTGCACTGACTTAACAGGTGTCTTATAAAACCATACATACAATTAAATATTTAATGTTATACTTTCTCTTATTTCTAAAGTAAGTTCTCCTGTCCTTTTGTGGTTAATTTTGTAATAATATTTTATAAGTTGCCTTTTACAAAGAGTGAGAATTGATTGAATACTGTTGTGGATTTATGTTTTTTTATAATTATAGATCTTATATTTTATATGTTTCTCATTCTAAAAGTCTGTTAATCTCTGTATTGAATCAACACTTGGTGACATTTACCAAACCTGTAGTCATTTTGTTGTATAAACCAGATTTTAAATCTTGCAAATTATGTAATGTGTCTTTCTTCAGTGTAGGCATGGTCAAAAAAAGTTGTGTTTTCCAATTTTCAGTAAGCTTCAAGTCAAGTCAAGTCAGGTTTATTAGTATAGCACGTTTCAGCAAGAAGGCAGTTCAAAGTGCTTTACATCATGAAAACATAAAACATCATAAATACATAAAATGGTCACTGGTTGTAAAAACAGAAACAAACATTACATTTTATTAAGTGCCATCATTAAAAACATCAATACACATCAAATATGTTGGTCAATGTTCCTGTTATTATGGGTCAAAAGCAATTCTAAACAGATGGGTTTTATCCTTGATTTAACTCAGGAACTCAGTGTTTCAGCTGTTTTGCAGTTTTCTGGAAGTTTGCTCTAGATTAGTAGAGCATAAAAACTGAAAGCTGCTTCTCCATGTTTGGTTCTGGTTCTGGGGAGGCAGAGTAGACCAGAACCAGAAGACCTGAGTGGTCTGGAAGGCTGATAAAACAACAACAGGTCTTTAATATATTTTGGTGCTAAGCCGTTCAGTGATTTATAAACTAACAGAAGTATTTTAAAGTCTATTCTCTGAGCTCCAGGGATCCAGTGGAAGAACTTTAGAACTGGGGTGATGTGCTCTATCTTCCTGGTCTTGGTGAGAACACGAGCAGCAGCATTCTGGATCAGCTGCAGCTGTCTGGTTGACTTTTTAGGCAGACCTGTGAAGACTGTTGCAGTAATCAATGTGACTAAAGATAAACGCATGGATGAGTTTCTCTAGATCTTGTTGAGACATTAGTCATTTGATCCTGGAAATGTTCTTCAGGTGATAGAAGGCTGACTTTGTAACTGTCTTTATGTGTTTCTGAAGGTTCAGGTCCAAGTCCATCACTACACCCAGATTTCAGGCCTGATCACTAGTTTCTAGCTGGAATAACTGAAGCTGCACGCTGACTCTCGATCATTCCTCTTTGGGTCCAAAGATAATAACTTCAGTTTTTTATATATTATTATTTGTATATATTTATCTTCAAATGGCCCAACGGGTTCAGCAGATAGAAAATAACATTAGAACAACAAAACTGGTGTAACAACTAGAAGTCTGTAGGTATGTGTCTGTGTCGCATACATTCTTGGTTAAAATATGTTTGTTCTTTTTTCTTTGAAGTTACTTGCATTGGGTAGAGTATCCAGACATTTTACTCAAGTAAGAGTAGCAATAGTTCATAATATTATTACTCAAGTAAATGTAAAAAGTACAGTGCAATAAAACACTCTGTACTTTTTTCCAGAAAGTTACTCAATTAAATTGAACTAAGTGACTGTAACTAGTTATTATAGGTAATAATATTGCTAACAATGGATGAGTTTCTCTGGATCTTGTTGAGACACTCGTCCTTTAATCCCTAAAATGATGTCCAACCTTCTGAGGAGTGCTCTACAAAATAATGTTTCCACCAATGCACAGCTTGATCAATACTGGTCAGAATACAATAGAAATATCCTTTGTTGTCCTATAGTGGAGAAATTCTGCTGTAACAGCAGCAAATTGACAGGACATCAAGGCATATAGGTTCACACAAAGATAAAAGTAATAAAATATATAAAAACAAAATTAATAATAATATACTGTACAGTAAGGGCAAAATTATAACTTTAAAATAGTGTGCAGTTATCAAAAATAGTGTACTCCAATCCAAAGGACTGTGCAACCAAGTAGGATATACATATTTTTTAAATGTACAAAATGGGCATCTATATTTGTGCATTAAAAGACAGACTATTTATTGTGCAAATACCATACCAGTACCATAGCAGAGATGTAAACAGCTTGGTTTTGTTGGGAGCAATGATGGTTCTGCTGGAGTCTAACAGCTACCGGGAGGAAGGATCTCCTATAATGCTCCTTAGTGCACCGAGGATGCAGCAGTCTGTCGCTGAAGGAGCTCTCCAGCTTCGTACATGGGGGGGGAACGTTGTCCATCAGTGATGTTATTTTAGCCAGAGTCCCTTTGTCTCCCACCATCTGCACTGGGGTCAAAGGTCATCCCAGCACAGAGCTGGCCTTCCTGATGAGCTGATCTAACTGCTTCCTCTTAGCTGTAGAGAAGCTGCTGCTCCAACATACTGTCCCATAGAAGATGGCTGATGCCACCATAGAGTCAAAGGTCTTCAGGAGCGCCCCCTGCAGTCCAAAAGACCTCAGCCTCCTCAGAAGGTAGAGTCTGCTCTGACCCTTCCTGGAAAGCACATCAGTGTTATGAGTCCAGTTTATTGTTCAGGTGAACACTCAGGTACTTAGAAGAGTTCACTGTTGCCCCTTTTCCACTTTGGCTGGCTCTACTCTATCCAGCCTACTTTGTGAGTGTTTCCTGCTTTTTAAGGTCCCTTCTCATGATTAGGGTTGCTCAGAGCTCAGTGGGTACTTTATATGATGTCACCACACTGCTCTTCACTGATTGGCCATGGGCATGGTCAGACGCAAGCATAAAGAGAGAAGAAAAATACCCGCTGCCTTTTTCCAAACTCTCTTCAACAGCGAAGCGATGGAGTCCTCCCAAGCTTCAAGCAACTGGTGCAACGATGAGGCGTGGCTTTTCTACTGCAATATTCAGCGGCAGCTCGATGGAGCAATGAGGAATGAGAAGGTGTTTGTCGACATAGAGAAGAGAATGGCAAGCCTTGGATAACCGTGTCAGAGCACAATCATTCCAACACTTCCAGATCCAGTTCTTCCAAAAATCCAGACTCCAGTTGGTAATGATCTGGATGTTGTCCAGCATGATGATGCACTGTCATAAAAGTAATAAAGTGGCTCCATGATTGTTGCTAGTAGCCAGGAAAACTCCCCACATCTTAACTCCATTGAGAACATGTGGTTAGTTCTTAAAACCCCATCAGTAAGTTAATAATGGGCCACCATCATCCAGCATGCCAGAGAGAACTGGAGTTACACAGAGAAAGCATTAGAACTGTAAATATTGACTCTCTGCATAAATTTGATAAAACTTAGAATCTATTAGAGCAGATTTCAGGTAAATCACAAAAAAACATGTAAGAATCGTTTTATGTCAAAGTCATAAAACTTGGCATTTCTGGCTCTGGTAACATCTGGGGCTAAAAGTAACTGCATCACAGTAAAAACAACAGAACTAACAAAGAGTAAACATGATAAGATGGAACTAATGAGATCTATCTGAAATATGTTCTCTCAGATTGCCATGCAAGCCACTGAATCCCTCAAACTTTTTTAATAAAATCCACCAAGCTACAAGTTCTACTTTAAAATCTCTCCTTGTTAAGGACAGTTTGAGCTCCCAGCCCATTGTTTCTAAGATTAAAAGACTCTTTCAGCTGTTGTCCAAATGTTCTATTTATACCAGACACTTAAATGCATCGAGCTTCTCTTTAACACCCTTTTCAGTTGTTTTACATTGATAATTTTCTGCCCTGTTGTAATAGCAACAGGTAAGACAAAATAAGTACCCCCAGTCTGTTTAAGTCAGGTGATCGAAGATGAGTTCAAAAGATGTGGATCGAAGCTGCCCTGACAGCACCACGCTGAAAGCTCTGTGCATCTATCACCCACTGTCTCTCAAGGGGAGAAAGTTCAGTTAGTCCAGGAAAACTGTGCACCAGAAAGCACCTTGATGACCTCCCAGCTCTTGGAATAGCCTGCTGTCACCTTGCTGGTAATTACCTGCCAGTCAGGCCAATGGACAGACCTGCAAATAGATGGGAGTGGCAGTCAGGGATCAGACCCAGACAGTGGGACAGCAAGAGTGTAGAAAAGATGAGAAGGGCTTAGAGAGACTCATAATGAGGCCTGTGAAGCAGACAGCTGTCAGAGCAGCAGGGGGAGACGGAGTTGGTTGGACTGGGAGCACACACCCTTGTTCCTCATCCATGGAAGCCAGATTAGGAGCTTTTATCTGGGGACACCATTGCCTTCCATTTCAAGACTCTGATATGCTTCCTGATGTAAAAGAAGAATTGCAAGCACATGATTAGAAAGAAATAAAACTAATCCAACACCAAAAACAAACAGTCGTTATATCTGACTGCTTTTGAAATATCTTATATACTTCAGTTTCTTTAATCACCTGGTTTCTAATGCTCCTCATGCGGTTCTTCTGTCATATTTATGTTTTATTCATCATCATCACAACTTTTTGCTCCCTGAAGTGTGTAATGTTGACTACACATCATCTTTGACTTTCTGTCAGTGCAGTGTTATTGGGTAACGTAGAGAATAAGATTGTCTCTTGCATGTTTTAAACCAAAGTTTTCTGGCCAGTGCGTGGGTCAGTACACATTCCTGGAGCTTTTTCAAGTAGCATGGAAGAAACAGAAGACAGTGAATCTGGAAATTTATAGTGTTTGCTGTTTCACCACTTGATTGTGAGATTTTAAACGGAGGATACGTGATAGAAACTGACAGGTTTTATCATTTAGGAATCTGACAATCCACAAAAAGAGATGCACATTTGTTTTTTTTCTATTAACTGGTTTAAAATGTTTAAACATTAAACATGGTGTGTTCGTCAACAGGGTTGCTTTAAAGCATATATAATCATGTCATGGCTGCTGTGGATATAATAGCTCATATCTGGGAAGCTGTTGGTCAGTCACCTGAGTTTAGTATGTGTAGACTAAGGCTGGAAATACTTCAAAAATCTCACCTTTTTATTCCAGAAGTTAAAGATGGTCTTCAAAACCAGTTAGTCCTTTCTGGTACATTGTTAAATCTCCCTATTTCATGCTGTGAGGAACTTCCAAGGCTCCATACTTAGCCCTTTCCTGGAAGCATAACATTAGTATTCATCAGTAAACGTACAATTACTTTAATGTTCACATAGCTGTTATTTCTTAATTAGCTTAATTCTTGGTAGTTGCAAAAGGTGTCTTGTAAATACTCTTGGACAATAAATAACGTATGTCTGGATGATGTTTGTTGTAACCTTAATTTTTTTAATATTATTATTTATGAACTTACTGTTTACTTTTCCAAGATCCAAGATTATGCAAATAACTGGGTATTTTTCAGAACTTAGTGTTTACTTTCCCGAAACTTTATGACTACTTGCTGTAACTAACTGATCACTTTACAGAACTTTCCTGGAACATATTGGTTATTAGTAAATGGTTACCATTCACCTCATTACACAGCCTGATTCCCCAAAGTAACCAGCAAAGTGACCAGTAAGCTTCAGAAATATAACCATTAAGTTGCAGGAAAATAACAATTACATTTTTTTTGTAGTTCCAGACAGCATGCAGTTTTTGAAAGGAACCAGTAAGTTGAATTAAAGGCCCAGGAAAGTACCCAGTAGATTTCAGAAAAGTAAACATTTAATTTTGTGTATTAATATTTTTTTTAATACACAAAATTTCTTGCCCAAGCTAGCTAATCTGCTATGTCATGCCCCTTGTTGGGCTTGTGATCACATCATAATAGGCAATTTAATGCAAGCTTTAAAATACTAATATAGAAGAGAATAAATATGTAACTTTAATTAAGGACACACAATATAAAACAAAGCAATATGATCCATGAAAGTCCCTGTTAAACTGTAAATTTTATTAATGTTCTTGGAAAGCATCCATTCCCAAAAAGTTCTGGAAAGTAACCAGTAAGTTCTAGGAAAATACCCAGTATATTGCAGGATAGTGACCAGTAATTTACAACAAACTGTGAGAAAAGTAATCAGCAAGTTGAATGTTTTAGGAATGCATTCAGTAAGTCCCAGAAAAATATTGTAAGTTCTATTAAAGTTCAAAGAAAATAACCAGTAAGATCTATGAATGTTCCAGAAAAGTACCCATGCAGATTCCAGGAAAGTTTTAGGACATAGTCAGAAAGTAACCACTGAGTTGTTAACTTAATGTTCTCGGGACCCTAACCCTAACCCAGTAAGTTCCGAAACTCAGAAATTTCTATGGAAACATTCCAGGAAAGTAAACCATAAGTAAACACTTTAGAAAACCTCCGGAAAGTGACCCCTTATTTCTGGTAAAGTCTAGGCAGGATTGCAATTCTGGTTCTGGAATGTAACCACCATTTTCGAAGAAAAAGTGCAAGCCGTATTTTGTACTCCTATCAAACATTCTTTGAAAGATTTTGACATCAAATCCATCTTATTAATAGTCACAATTAACATAAGCTGCAGTGTTAGTGTAGTTGTTTTTGGGAGCAGAATATATATTGAAAGCAATATGATTTGTGATGACAAAGGGGAGAAGAATATTATGATCCAATTAGTATGATAACCCCATCAGTGCACATGCAGTGATTATGATGAGGCACAGAGTGGACAGTAGAACTGCTTGTAGAAGAAAACGCAGCAGCAGTTTGCAGCCAGAATGATCATTTTGGTCCTGAGACCAAATTGATTGCAGTCTGACAGAAGACTAGCCAGCAAACAGATAGGTGGACAGAGGACCAGTGACATCTGAAGCTGCAGCCAAATACACTGCCACATTTGGTGATAACTCCCACAGGGCAGTTTAGAAAGACAGAAAGAAAATATTTCTGAGCTACATGAGGTTACTTTGAAACAAGTTCTACAACAATAAAAGCTGACAAAACACAGAAGGAAAATTAGCAATAGCGAGGCTCATCTCTCTCTCCAGTCCATCACTCATCTCGTCTAAAAGCCCTAGACTGTCAGTCTGTACATTTGGCAAATAACATGTAAAAACAAGTGTCAGGAATCTTTTTCAATTCCCATCACTGCAGTAAGAACCCATGTTTAATTCATAGCTGTGCATAAATTTGGCAGAGGTCAGTCCTCAAAAATGCTCTGAACACAGGCAGTTAACTCGAAACAATAACAAACCTGCTAATAACTGCTTCTTTTGTTTCAAATTTTATGATTTTCTTGTCAAAGTTGCCTTCCTGAGAAACAATACTGTGTTTTTTAGACCTCCATTATCATCTGTCCCATTATGATCGCTGTTTCTCCTCCTCCGGTCTACCCCTCCTCTCGTTCTGCTCGGCTTGCTGGCTGACAGGCTGAGCGTAACAGAGATGGACAGAAGGTGGCTGTGAACGTCACGCCCTGAGCGAAATGATATGACAAAACTGAACAGCTTGTCAGCTTCATGTGGGAATGATGGTAATAGCTTCATTAGGACTCATGATAGTTTTAGCTTTGTTTTACTTGATCTTTCTTTCCCTTTCTCAATGCTCTTTGGCAGGAAACCAACAGGACACTGGATATTGATTCCACTGGGAATCAGTCAGAGATAATGCATAACTCAGTGTGATTTTGAAGAAAAAGAAAAGCCCAGAGGTTGCATTCAGGATCTGTTTTTGTGGTTTTAAAAGGGTGGTGAAGGCAGAAAATAATACAGCAGCTACAAATCTACACCCGATGCATATTAATGAAATATGACAATGCAAAAAATATTGAAGAGGATATTGCTCATATTGATAGGATAGACCCGCATTAAACATTTTAGGCCCCGACACACTTCATCTGAAGTGCTGAAATTGGTTCTCACTGCCGTAGACGCGAGAGGAAAATTCCGTCATTTTGTTCACAGAGAGCCATTCGCTGCCAAACTCAACACCAGGCCTGGGTCAAATTATTTCAACAAGCCTCTGTGCGAAGTGTTGTCTGATTGGTCAGAAGTTTGTTGCTGTGTTTTACGGAGTAAACACTGCGCTCAGACAGCAGCGTTGATATTTCTCTTCAACTTATCCAGTTTTTGTAGCTCCAGGAGACGTGAACACTTCTGAGGAACATTTAAATTTGATGCGGTGAGGAATTATGTACATTTGTATGATTCTTCACTAAATAAGTACTCATAAGATAGGCAAATGGTTATGGTGGGAATCAGAATTTGCATCAATGTTTGATTTATGTAATCTTCAATAATTATAATGAATAATTTATTATTAATTAAATTATTAAAAACTTTAAAGTTCTTTGTTGAAACAGGGCACCACCAGAATCTCTGGAATCATAAGTCAAACTTTAATCAGTCCCTTGCGAAGGAATGAATGAACCACCAGTAGAAGAAACTGTTCATACAATGAGGAATAATCACTGACACATTTATTTCTAATCAAGACTAAGAATTTATTCACAAAATAGCCCAACCTTACAGCTGAACAAATAACCTCTTTCTGAAACTACTGGCATGTAATCTAACTACTAATGAAAGATAAAAAGGAAAATATGTTGACTAATAAAAATGGGAATCAAATCAGATTAATGAACAAACTATGACAAAATGAAATGGAACACTGAAAAATTGACTTCACACTAATTAACTAACTAGATCTGCAGAATCATATATGTAGTACAGTGTCATAAAACAGGGTAGAGGAGCAAAAGAGGAGGGGTCAGGTCACTGTCCAGATTCAGACCCACCCTCTGAGATCAGCGCCATAGAGAGAGAAGAGTTACGACACTCTCTGAACTAATCAATAGGCGGTCACGTGGTTCATGTAGCTCTGAATAGTTCCAAACATCTCAGGGCTGTCAGTCAGTTTGAGCGGCTTATGGTGCAACATAACACAAAAAAACGACTTTTCTTACATTCCCCCGCAAATTTGGGTAATTATTCAGCAATAATGAACTGATTACGTCACTAATTATGCATTTTATCAAAGAATTTTTAGATGCAGCAGGGACATTTATCATCATTCTAAATTTTAGAGGGAAACAAGACTGCAAGCACATCATAGAATGTATATAGACTACAGACCACATTTGTTAAAAACATGTGAGTATGCAACACACTGATCAATATAGGCATATCTACAGTGTTTCATAATAACATTATGTATGACTAAAAACCCAAACAGAAGTAACAATACCTATTATAAATGCTCTTTCTGATCTGCTCTGCATGCTAATATGGGAATGCTATATTTGTCCTCCATGCCAGCAGTTAAGAGCCCTGCTCCAGCTTACCTTCAGATCTACATCCTACACTACAAAGAAATATATATAGCTTATGTATTCCAAAAAATATTCAAATATTACTGATGGAAAATGAGCTGAATGGCAGATTTAAATTATATTAAAGAAGTTTTAAATGACTGAGGAAAATATGTAGCTGTAGATATTTTGACTGAAGACCTGGGGTGAATTCTTAATTTTTGTAGAAGACATAATTATTCTATTTTTATTGCTTTCATGTGAACTGAGTACCTGTAATTATAACAGAGTTGATTGTCTTTGCAGTTTGACAACATTGATTAAAATGTTCATTTAATTGAAACTGTTTTCTTCTTAAAATCATATTAGATGACAAAAAAACTGAATAACTGTGTCAATTGTGCAAAAATAAATGACCAAATAATTTCTTATATGTAAAATGTAAATAAGCTTTAATGAAGAAGTACTTTTACGACCATTTATACTGTTTACATCTGCACCAATAAACTGTATCTTATCAAATTTGGACAAAGTAGAAACGTGCCTAGCTCCGATTGAGGGTTCATCCTCCATATTATATATATATATATATATATATATATATATATATATATATATATATATATATATATATATAAATTCCCTTCTCACCCTCCACGGGTGGTCTTTCTCAACCTCTGAGCTCGGGTCCTCTACCAGAGGCCTGGGAGCTTGAGGGTTCTGCGTAGTATCTTGGCTGTGCCGAGAACTGTGCATTTCTGGACTGAGATGTCTGATGTTGTTCCTGGGATCTGTTTTAGCCACTGCTCCAGTTTGGGGGTGACTGCCCCGAGGGCCCTGATGACCACAGGCACCACTATGGTCTTCACCTTCCAGGCCTTCTCCAGTTCCTCTCTGAGGCCCTGGTATTTCTCCAGTTTCTCGTGTTCCTTTTTCCTGATGTTGCAATCGCTTGGTATTGCTACATCCACCACAACGGCTTTCCTCTGTTGTTTATCCACCACCACGATGTCCGGTTGGTTCGCCATTACCATTTTGTCTGTCTGGATCTGGAAGTCCCACAGGATCTTAGCTCGGTCATTCTCCACCACCTTTGGGGGTGTGCCCCACTTAGATCTCGGGGCTTCCAGTCCATATCCTGCACAGATGTTTCTGTACACTATGCCCGCCACTTGGTTATGACGTTCCATGTACGCTTTCCCTGCCAGCATCTTGCACCCTGCTGTTATGTGTTGGACTGTCTCAGGGGCCTCCTTGCACAATCTACACCTTGGATCTTGTCTGGTGTGGTAGATCTGAGCCTCTATTGCTCTGGTGTTTAGGGCCTGTTCCTGTGCAGCCAGGATGAGTGCCTCTGTGCTGTCCTTGAGTCCAGCTTTTTCCAGCCATTAGTAGGATTTCCTGATATCAGCCACTTCAGTTATTTGTCGGTGGTACATCCCATGTAGGGGCTTATCCTCCCATGATGGTTCCTCCAGCACCTCATCCTCTGGTCCCCATTGTTTGAGACATTCGCTGAGCACATCGTCGGTTGAGGCTTTGACCTTGATGTATTTATGGATCTTGGATGTTTCATCCTGGACAGTGGCTCTCACACTCGCTAGTCCTCTGCCTCCGTCCTTACGGCTCGCGTATAGTCTCAGGATGCTGGATTTAGGGTGGAACCCTCCATGCATGGTTAGTAGTTTCCGAGTTTTAACATCCATGGTCTTTATCTCTTCCTTTGGCCAGCTTATTATTCCTGCAGGGTATCTGATTACTGGCAAGGCATAGCTGTTTATCGCACGGATCTTGTTCTTGCCATTGAGCTGGCTTCTTAGGACTTGCCTTACTCGTTGGAGGTATTTGGCTGTGGCTCCTTTCCTTGTGACCTCATCGAGGCTGCCATTTGCTTGTGGTATTCCCAGGTACTTGTAACTGTCCTCAATGTCTGCTATTGTTCCCTCTGGGAGTGAGACCCCTTCTGTGTGGATGACCTTCCCTCTCTGTGTAACCATCCGACCACACTTCTCTAGTCCGAATGACATCCCAATGTCAGTGCTGTAGATCCTGGTGGTGTGGATCAGTGAGTCGATGTCTCGTTTGCTCTTAGCGTACAGCTTGATGTCATCCATGTAGAGGAGGTGACTGATGGTGGCTCCGTTCTTGAGTCGGTATCCGTAGCCAGTCTTGTTGATGACTTGGCTGAGGGGGTTCAGACCTATGCAGAACAGCAGTGGGGACAGAGCGTCTCCTTGGTATATGCCACATTTGATGGACACTTGTGCAATTGGCTTGTAGTTGGCTTCAAGGGTGGTTTTCCACATCCCCATCAAGGCTGCAATGAAGGCTCTTAGAGTCCTGTTGATGTACATCTCTAAGCATTCAATGATCCAAGTGTGTGGCATTGAGTCATAGGCTTTCTTGTAATCAATCCAAGCCGTGCACAGGTTGGTGTGTCGGGTTTTGCAGTCTCGGGCGACTGTTTGGTCTACCAGGAGTTGGTGTTTGGCTCCTCTGGTATTTATGCCGATGCCCTTCTGTGCTGTACTCATGTATTTATCCATGTGCCCACTTATCTTAGCTGCTATGATGCCTGACATGAGCTTCCATGTTGTAGAGAGACAGGTTATTGGCCGATAGTTGGATGGGACCGAACCCTTTGAGGTATCCTTCTGGATAACCCTTCAGTTAACCATTCAGGGTGAGTCCCACTTTGTAGCAGCTGGTTCATTTGCGCTGCCAGTCGCTCATGGAGGGCAGTGAGTTTCTTTAGCCAGTAGGCATGGATCATGTCAGGACCTGGTGCTGTCCAGTTTTTCATACCTGAGACTCTTTCTTGGACATCTGCCACTGTGATAGTTACTGGGGCTTGCTCAGGGAGGTTGCTGTGGTCATCTCGTAGAGAGATTAGCCACAGCATTGCTGTTGTGGGTCGCCTCCCTTTCCCATATGCCTTTCCAGTACTGTTGGGTCTCCAGCCTTGGTGGGTCTGCTCTGTTGTTATTACCCTGCCATTGAGAGTACACTTTAGCTGGTTGGGTGGAGAAGAGCCGGTTAATCCTCCTGGCTTCATTTTCTCTCGTGTACCTCTTTAGGCGACTGGCCAAGGCTTGGAGCCTTTGTTTGGCAGTTTCGAGCGCGTCAGTTATGGGCATCTGGCTATACCGCTTGGGTACTGGTCTTTTGATTGCACCTCTTTGGGCTCACTTCCCTCCTTGTTACCTTGATTTTAGCCTCTAACCGTGTTTTCCATGGTGGGTATTGAATCTCATGGTTGCTCCTATAGCCGAGCATCTCAAGGATCACTGATGCTGAGTTGTACACCGTTATGGTTGGTTTCCGTTATGGTGTTGGTAGGGATCGTTCTCAATGCTGCATTCACATCTTCAATGAGACTTTCTGATGGTACTTCACTCAGCCGTTGTAATTGGCATCGGGATTGCCTGGTGTTCATTCGGGCCACGATCCAACCTCTCAGGTCAGTTGCTGCCTCGTTCAGCTGTGATGGTTCGTTCATTATTGGGGCTGCTAACCCAATCTCCGGGTGGGGAGTTGAAGCTAACTCCCCTCTGACCTGGCGTCCTGGCTCCCCCTTGCCGTAGCATTTGTGTTGTACCTCGTCTATCTCAAGTTGTGACAGCATTTGCCGTTTGCGGATGTTGGAACACTGAGCTACTAGTTGTTTGGCAGTTAGTGTTGAATGGGGATGTCGACGTAACCATTCCTCCCGCATTCTTTGCATGTAACCCCTCTGACTAGGGTTACTTGAGTAGTAGCATTCCAACAGATCCAAGTTTTCACCTCTCGCCCAATTCCGTCTTGTTCCAGTAACCCATTTTTCGTGAAGGTGCCCTGGTTCCCCAGCACCTGACGCAGACCTTGTTTGACCGGGCGACGTCTGAGCCGGCATGGCGTGTATTCCTTTGTCACTCATCATGAGGTAGGGAGTAGCGCGAAGGATCTTGCCTAAGGACCCACACTGGATATCTGAACCAAGCGACCCGGCCTGGATTCGAACCCCGGTCTCCCGGGTGAAGGACGGGTGACTTACCCATTGAGCTACCCAGCCGCTCATGGACTGGAAGCCCCGAGATCAAAGTGGGGCACACCCCCAAAGGTGGTGGAGAATGACCGAGCTAAGATCCTGTGGGACTTCCAGATCCAGACAGACAAAATGGTAATGGCGAACCAACCGGACATCGTGGTGGTGGATAAACAACAGAGGAAAGCCGTTGTGGTGGATGTAGCAATACCAAGCGATTGCAACATCAGGAAAAAGGAACACGAGAAACTGGAGAAATACCAGGGCCTCAGAGAGGAACTGGAGAAGGCCTGGAAGGTGAAGACCACAGTGGTGCCTGTGGTCATCGGGGCCCTCGGGGCAGTCACCCCCAAGCTGGAGCAGTGGCTAAAACAGATCCCAGGAACAACGTCAGACATCTCAGTCCAGAAATGTGCAGTTCTCGGCACAGCCAAAATACTACGCAGAACCCTCAAGCTCCCAGGCCTCTGGTAGAGGACCCGAGCTCAGAGGTTGAGAAAGACCACCCGTGGAGGGTGAGAGGGGAATTTATATATATATATATATATATATATATATATATATATATATATATATATATATATATATATATATATATATATGCGCTGTATTTTGGGTCAGTGTCATGTTGCATTTTCATCAAGCTCCATCAGATACGTTGTAGAGTTCATGGTGGATTCTCTGATGCTGATCTGCCCAGGTCCTGCTGTTGCAAAGAATCCCCAAACTATGATACTTCCCCCTCCATGCTTTATAGCTGGCATAAGGGTCTTTTCCTGGAGTGCTGTATTTTGTTGATATCAAACATTTTCTCTGGCCATGTGTCCAAGTAATTCAGTATTGAATGAACCTATCTAAAGAAGATTATTCCAGGAGTTCTGGTGTCTCTGGTGACCTCAGTCTGGTCTTCATGTTTTTCTTAAAGGGCAAATGTTTTGCTTTTTTAAATCAAGGCTAAAGACCCACCTGTTTAGAGCTGCCTTTGATTAGTAGTAAGTGGAACATTGATCAATATTTTTTTTTTACTTGAGATTTTAGAACTGCAGGATTCTTACTTTTATTCTTACTTCACTTTTATCCTTTTTTTCTGCTCCCAAGCTGAACAAATGCAAGATGCCTCTGGTCAACACTGGGGATATTAGCAATATTATACAAAGACTTCAATTGGTGGAATTGAAGATTCACCAACTGGAGAGGAATACAGGTTCTGGAAATTAAACAACCCTACTAATGACTCAAAACAACAGACAGCTCAGTATTGTACAAAGACTTCAATCATTAGAAATTAAGATTCATGGATTGGAGGTGAATATCAAGATCAACACAGGCTCTAGAAATGAAACAGCCCTACTGATGACTTAAAACAATGGTCAGCTCCCAGCCACATCAGCAAGCAGCCCACCCTGGAACTCTTGGCGAACTAAGCCGAAAAATAAATCACTGACGAGATGACTAGTGGGAAGGACTCCTCACGTAGATGACACAGAGTTCCTAGCATTAAGCCGAAATATTCCTTCTTCAACACCTGCTCCAAGAACAAAACATCACCCAGCTGGACCCAACAAAGTTCCATCTTCTTCAACCCCAGCACCAAGGATAAAACAACCAATTTAGGTCATAACACATCTGGGCTCCGCTGGAATCCCACTGAAAGACAAATTTGCTACACTTCAACAGGCGTCTACAATGGAAACTTCACCTCCAATCACCAATAAGAGCTATGACGCAAGATCAGCACAATTTCCTCCTAAAATGAACACCAAAAAACCAAAAGACATGGCAAAAGTTCTTATTGTTGGTGATAGGGCAATAAACGGAATCAGGCCCCTTAGTAATACAAAGAGGACAAAGGTAATCTGCATCCCAAATGACACAGTGTCTGATGTTACTGCAAAAATACTCTCAATAACCACTGATCAGCCAAATACTGAGACTCTAATTATACACATTGGAGATAATTATATCACCAAAAAAAGATCAGAAATCCTGAAAAATGACTTTAATCTCATCTTCTAAGTACTATCAGAAGTCTAAAAAGGAAAGTGTTTATCAGTGGACCACAACTGACAGTTCGACAGGGGAGTTGAGGATACAGCAGACTGTTTATGATTAATAAATTTGCTTATAAAAGCATGCTCTGCCAGCTCAGTGAACTTTATTGATAATCAGGTTCTTCTGGGAGCATTATAATCTCTACAAACAGGATGGAGTCCACCTAAATAAAGCTGGAACAAAACTTTTCACTGCAATCATTTTATATGCTTTTGACAAAACAACCTGCTCTCCCCAACCACAGAACAATGTAAACAGAGAGATCACTGTGCCATTGAAAATATGGGAGAAATTTGGCCATGGCTCCAAACCAACATGTTTGATAAAGATGGATCAAGAGCACATTCTCCCAAAACAAACTGATAAACTAACAGAAAACGGAGCTGCTGCTCTTCTCCCCCCACCTCTTCAACACCTCCTGGAACCAAGAAAAGTTAATCAGAAACTGGAACCAAGGACAGTTCATCAGAAACTTTGACAAAACTTTGACACCAGAACTGATATTATTCAACTTCAGTGAGAAAATGGACCGCCAGGTACTGCTAGGAATTCCCTCTTGAGTATTCAAAAAGCATGCTTTACTTCATCAGCATCACCAGCTTCTGGCCCATCAGAACCATCAAAACCACCTGCACTCTATATATCTGAAGTCTGAGATGTGGGTCCAGACATTAGTTTTACACCTGTTCTCCAGAAAGCGTCTGGCGCCCTGGTGGTAAGATACAGGAGTATCCCTGTCAGAATTACTAATATAGAAATAGCAAGGAAATGCAGTGGTCTAAAATCAAACCTCAGACTTATCCCCTGTCTAAAGCAACCTCAAACTGCAGAATTATCTATCCCAAAGTCACTTAAACTGGCTCTGCTAAATTTAAGCTCACTATCAGCAAAATTACTTTTAGTTAATGACTTCATTAAAAAAACATAATATTGATGTTATGTTTCTTACAGAAACATGGCTGAATGACAATAATGATACACCTGTACTAATTGAATCAACACCTCCTAATTACAATTTTTTAAGTGAGAATAGTAAGCATAATTCAATTCAAATTCAATTCAAAAATACTTTATTTATCCCAAAGGGAAATTAAATGTTGATGTATCTCATTTAATTAAGGAGTTATTATAGATGGTGACAGCTGTGGGCAGGAATGATCTCCTGTAGCGGTCCGTCTTACAACAAATCTGAAGAACCCTCTGACTGAAGACACTCTGTTTTCCAATGACAGTCTCATGAAGAGGATGGTTAGGGTTGTCCATAATTTTTTCAATTTTATGCAAAATTCTTCTTTCCATAATCATCTCCAGAGGTTCCACAGTTGTCCCCAAAACAGAACCAATGTTCTTTATCAGGTTGTTGAACCTTTTTAGGTCCCTGGCTCTGATGCTGCTGCTCCAACTGATAATGGCAGAGGAGATGGCACTCTCAAAAACAGACTTATAGAAGATCTGCAACATCTTGCTGCAAACCTTGAAGGATTTTAGCTTCCTCAAGTAGTACAGTCTGCTCTGTCCCTTCTTGTAGATGCTTCACTGTTGAGTCTCCAGTCCAGTCTGTTGTCCAGATGAACACCGAGGTATTTATGTTCCTCAACCACCTCCACTTCTTCTCCCATGATGGAAATAGGGTTTGATCTGAGCCTGTTTCTCCTGAAATCTACAATCATCTCCTTTGTTTTGTTCACATTCAAGATGAAACGATTGTTTCCACACCATGCCACAAAGCGGCCCACCAACTCTCTGTACTCAGCTACTTGTCCATCTCTGATCCACCTGACAACTGCAGAACCATCTGAGTATTTCTGGAGATGACAGAAGTCTGACTTGTGCTGGAAGTCTGAAGTGTACAGAGTGAAAAGGAATGATGAGAGTACAGTCCCCTGTGGTGCTCCTGTGCTGCTGACCACCTGGTTAGACACACAGTCCTTCAGTCTCACAACCTGTGGTCTGTTTGTCAGGTAGTCATGGATCCAGGCGATTGTTGAGGCCTCCACCTGAGTTTTCTGGAGTTTCAGACGAAGCAGATCAGGCTAAATTGTGTTAAATGCACTGGAGAAATCAAAGAACCTGATCCCCACAGTGCTGCTGCCTTGTCCAGGTGACAGTGGACAAAGCAGGCACTTTGGAATTCACAGCCATCAAGCTGTGAATTCCTTCTTCACAGCTTGATGGCAGTCGTTGCTCCAAAGGCTGACACAACCAGATGTTGGATTTAGGGGACAACTCCTTATAGCAAGTGTATAATGGCGTCTTCAACTCCAAGTCCACGGCGATAAGCAAACTGCAAGGGGTCCTGATATGTGCTGGTTTGCTTACTCAGGTGGGCAACAGGAGTCTCTCCAGGACCTTCATGATGTGGGATGTCAGGGCAATGGGTCTGTAGTTGTTGATGACTGATGGGTGAGTTTTCTTTCATACTGGAACCAGACAGAATGTCTTCCTCACAGTGCTGCCTGCTTTGTCCAGGTGACAGTGGGTTTGTTGAAGCAGGTGTATAATGGCGTCTTCAACTCCAACTCCACAGCGAAAAGCAAACTGCAAGGGGTCCTGATATGTGCTAGTTTGCTTACTCAGGTGGGCCAACAGGAGTGTCTCCAGGACCTTCATGATGTGGGATGTCAGGGCAATGGGTCTGTAGTCGTTGATGATTGATGGGTGAGTCTTCTTTCGTACTGGAACCAGACAGGATGTCTTCCACAACAGTGGAACCTTCTCTTGGGTCAAGCTAAGGTTGAAGAGGTGTTGCAGAATCCCACAGAGCTGCTCTGCACAGGCCTTCAGGACTCTGGGGCTGACACCATCTGGACCTGCAGCCTTGTTCCAGTTCAGTCTCTCCAGCTGCCTCTTCACCTGACTTCTAGAAACAGAAAAGTGGGAGGGGGGGAGCAGCAGCATCTCCTGATTTGGTTGAAGACAAACTAGTGGAAGCAGAAGAGTCCATGACTGAGACAGAGGATAAAACATCTGAGGTGTGACAGGAGAGCTGTGGGTCAGAGGAGGAGGGTGGGATGTCTGTTTGGTACTAACAGAGGGGTTACAACAATTTTTCATGATTCACTAAACTGTGAAAAGTTTTGCCTGAGCAATTTAGACTCTTTTGAATATTTGGAATTGAGTTAAAAGTCCCGAAACGGATTTTGACACTAACTCTATACAAAACCCCAAAATATGTGGCAATTTTTTTCAATGACATTTGTGAGCTGTTCTCTATGATATGCATTTAACATGACTGTTTAATAATTATGGGAGACTTTAACATCCACGTTGACACCCCAATAGACAGAGAGGCAAAAATAGCTGAATGATGTACTTCAAAACTTTGGTTTGACTCAACATGTTAAACAGCCGACACATAATCGAGGACATACTCTAGATTTGATCATCAGCAAGAGTGTAAATATCTCCAAGGTCTCTGTAATTGATATCACCCTGTCGGACCATTTTTCTGTTGTTTTAGAAACTACAATCTCTGTTGACTCGCTTAGTAAAACAGATATTATTATAAATGTTGTTTACAGACAACACAGCTGAAGCTTTTAATCAAATCTTCTCTTCTACCTCACTTCCATGCTGTAACCCAGTAGATGAGCTGGTAGATAACTTCCACTCTAAAATCTCAGACATCATTGATTTCATTGCTCCTGATAAAGTGAAGATTGTGTCTGGTAGGAAGAAATCTCCTTGTGGATAAATGCTCCACTTGTAAGAAGCGAAAGAAGCCTTTGTTGAAGGGCTGAACATAAATAGCATAAAACCTGACTTCACGTTTACTATGAAATCTACAAAGAAAGGCTGCAAAGCTATCACTCATCACTAAAACATACAAGGGAAACATTTTTTTGTGAAAATCATAAACAAAAACATCAACAACACTCATGCCTTGTTTGCCACAGTTGACAGATTGACAAATCCTCCTGTGATTTTACCACCTGAACTCCACTCAACCAGGCCCAGCAATGAATTGCCAATTTTTTTTACAGAGAAAATTTTAAAAATTGCAGGGTGAATCTGCACATCAACACCAAATCTAATAACTATGCTATGCCCAAACATAACAAACACAGAGAAAATGGTTGAACTTCACCAACTCCACCATGAAAAGTTAGAAGAAATTATAAAACAATTAAGCTCATCCTTCTGCTATTTTAATATCCTACCTACAACTTTCCTTAAAGAGGCCATGACAACAAATTTCTTTTTTTGTGTGGTTTTGGGGGCATAATATGATCTGTTGTGCTCTGATAAGGCAATGTGAATGTCAAGAGTTGGTATCAAAAGCCCTACTCATAGTTGGTCAGCTTTGTTTCTTTGCTCAAAAAGAGATGAATCAGAGAACAGTTTATCAATCCATGTGGGTTATCTTTCGATGTAAGTCATATTCTCACACCATCAAGTAAACAGCCCTCCTCCTCCCCTTCCTTTCTCTCCCCAGCCAATACTCCAGCTAATTTAAGGGCTAAGTCACGTTAGCATGTCTAGCTACTCCACTTGAGAAGAGAATGGCTGCTAAAAAGCAGAGCTGTTCTGTCCGAGGGTCAAAAAATGGCTGGAAGTTTCTACTTACTCCCAAAGGATGAGAGAATCAGAAAAGAGTGGCTGAAGTTCATTTTTAGGAATGTACCATGCAATTATAACCTCAATTTCAGATGATGTTCAGCGCATTTTAATGAAGAGTTTCCCAAATATGGTTGTAGCCAATCAGAGTGAAGACAAACAGGTAGAGCCACATATCATTACCGTACCCAACCCTTTTACTGAGGAGGGAAATCTGGCCTGCCAAGACAACCCCGTACAAAAAGATTAAGTTATTTTTTTTTTTTAATGAAATTCTTTGAAGAATTGACATATGCAGCAATATCAACTGTAATGAAAAATTTTGGTGTACATGACTTTGCTCTTACTATTTTGTGTAAACTCTTTATAACCGCTTATGATTTGAGAAACTCATGCTGTACTATGTGTGTTTCAGTCAAGGACAAGGAGAAGAGCTGTATAAGATAACTGGTTGAGAACTGGATTGTTCTGGCTGACGTGAAACTCCTGCATTTTGTTCAGATTTGTTGCCTCTATGGAATGTACTCCCTGATAACCAAAATGTATAAATATGACTGAATGCCTTTGAGATGTTGCTCTGCCTCTCTGACTAGATCAGTGACAGAGACTTCAAACGCCATGTGCCTTTGAATAAAACTTATAAAGACAAAGATTGATCTTGCTCTGATTTACTGAGTAGTTTCCTCTCCTTCTTTGATAAAGAAAAATTCCACAACACAACGAAATAGTTTATACAGTGATGTCACCACTCCTTTAAGAAAGTTCTGCCTGTCATTGCATCTGACCTGATTCAAATAGTAAACTCGTCCCTGTCATCAGGTGTTTCCCCCAGGCTTTAAAAACAGCAGTTGTCAAACCACTGTTAAAACAGCACAATCTGGATAAATCATTATTGCAGAATTACAGGCCAATCTCTGACCTTCCATTCATCTGCAAAATTATTGAAGAAGCTGTTTCAACAGTTAAACAGCTTCTTAACAATGACCAATCGCTTTGATGTCTTTCAGTCTGGTTTCCATGGTCACCACAGCACTGAGACTGTCCTCGTCAAAGTGTTCAATGACATCCACACAAATCCAGACTGGGGAAGAACCACAGTGTTGGTTCTGTTGGACCTCAGTGCAGCATTTGACACAGCTGACCATGAGGTATTATTGAAGCAACAGGAGAACTGGGTCGGACTCTCTGGTACAGGACTCAGTTGGTTCGAATGTTTCCTAAAGAACAGGGATTTCTTTGTGTCAATAGGCAACTTCTCATCGGAGCAGACAGAAGTCACATGTGGAGTACCCCAAGGTTCAGCCCTGGGACCAGTCCTATTTAATATCTACACGCTCCCACGAGCTCAGATTATAACAAGAAATAAAATTAGTTACCATAACTACGCAGATGATACACAGCTCTACATTACAATGTCACCAGGTGACGCTGAAGCTAACCAGTCACTGAATAGATGTTTAGAACAAATCAATGCATGGAGGTGCCACAACTATCTTCAGATGAACAGAAATAAAACTGAAGTTATTGTCTTTGGACCTAAAGAGGAACGATCAAGAGTCAGCGTGAAGCTTCAATAATTACAGCTAGAAACTAGTGATCAGGCCTGAAATCTGGGTGTAGTGATGGACTCGGACCTAAACCTTCAGAGACACATAAAGACAGTTACAAAGTCAGCCTTCTATCACCTGAAGAATATTTCCAGGATTAAAGGACTGATGTCTCAACAAGATCTAGAGAAACTCTTCCATGCGTTTATCTTTAGTCACATTGATTACTGCAACAGTGTCTTCACAGGTCTGCCTAAAGGGTCAATCAGACAGCTGCAGCTGATCCAGAACGCTGCTACTCGTGTTCTCACTAAAACCAGGAAGATAGAGCACATCACCCCAGTTCTAAAGTTCTTCCACTGGCTCCCTGGAGCTCAGAGAATAGAGTTTAAAATACTTCTGGTAGTTTATAAATCATTGAACGGCTTAGCACCAAAATACATTAAAGACCTGTTGTCGTTCTATCAACCTTCCAGAACACTCAGATCTTCTGGTTCTGGTCTACTCTGCATCCCCAGAACCAAACATAGAGAAACAGTTTTCAGTTTTTATGCTCCACAAATCTGGAACGAACTTCCAGAAAACTGCAAAACAGCTGAAATGCTGAGTTCCTTTAAATCATGGCTAAAAACCCATCTGTTTAGAGCTGCCTTTGATTAGTAGTAACTGGAACATTGATCAATATTTTTGAATGATATTTGCTTGATGATCTTTATGATTTTGTTGTATTGATATTTGCTTGATGATTTTGATGATCTTGACGTATACTTGCTCAATGATTTTGATGTAAACTTGATTGATGTTTTTACAATGTAAAGCACTTTGAACTGCCCTGCTGCTGAAATATGCCATACAAATAAATTTGACTTGACTTGACCATATATAATATGCTTAAAATGTTTAAGATTGAGTTTAATGACTTTAGTGATATACTTAACATGCTTCTTAAAATTCAAATTTGGATTGAGGATCACCCAAAATATTTAAATTCAGTGACTGTGTCAATTTTTCCCCTTTAATAAAAATATCAGTGTTAGGAGGTTGTACCATGGTTTTAGGGGGAAAAAACATATATTTGGTCTTTGCAGTTAGAGTCGTATATGAATGATCTAGCCAACAGGTGATCCTTTGCTGAGCAGTTGTTTATTTAGCAGATACTAAGTCAGCTGTTTTAGCATGTACATAAATGGCAGTATCATCAGCATACAGATGGTAAGATATAGATGGGGAGCATCAGCTAAGATAATGCTGCCAATCACTAAACATTCTCCCTCTCCTGCTTTTAACTTCTTACTTTTCTGTAACACAGAAAGAACTCCTGGATCAGTTCTTTCTTTTTTTGTGTCTCTCTTCTGTCTTCTCAAACCTCCAGTTGGTCAGGGCAGATGGCCGCTCATACTGAGCTAGGTTCCCCTACATGTGCATGTCATTAGAATGTTGTAAGCAAGAGTGTCTAAGTTGTACAATAAAACAGGGGCCAAGGCCACCATGAGACCACAGAGATGGAGAACCCTCCCCGCATCCCAGAGATGGACCTGCACCGCAAGGCCCTGCATGAGAGGTGGTGTGATGGAGCGGGCTGAGGGAGGTGTCTGGTAATGGGAAGGCAAGGTCTAGGGGGGTAAAATGCCCTACCAAGGAGCCAGCTCCCCCACTGACCCATGTTTGATTACTCTTAATTACTGAAATACAATAATAGCAAACAGATAATAAAAGCCATAATAACTTTAGTGCTGCTGCTAATCCCCTTTTCTCAAATTCAGTGTTTCTTTCAGTCTTTATTTCTTTCCTAATTAGTCTCACATCAAAGGAGCTGTTTTACTCTATAAGCAAGTCCTTTTATTAGTCTTCAATGATGAGAAGAAAGACTGTGCTACTTTCTGTTCTCCACAGTGACACCACATGCTTGCATCATATCAGTATCTCCCTTTTTATTCCCACATGGAGATCCTCATTCAGCTACCGGCTGATTTTTTTATACCCCTCCTTCCCACACACACACACTAAAGTGTTCAGCTTTACTGTTAGCAACAGAGATCATGGACACAAACACATTTTAAGGACTACGCAAACCTATTTAATGCAGGTTAGTGAGAGGAGAGGAAAGAAAAAAATACTAATAAAACAGAACCAGCTCATGTTGCCGGACTATTAGTGGAAGCTTTTCTCCCAGTGACAAGTCTAGGGAAAACCTGACAGTAAAAGACCAAAATGGGATGAGAAAGATGCCAAAGTCAGACTGAGGGCAAGTGAATATAAAGGTTGGAGGTTTAAGTTGAAGTTCTAGAATGCAGTCAGGGAGACACACAGTGCATCATCCAAAGCCACACATCTTTTGAAGCCAGCAAGACTTTTACATATAATTGAGAAAGCTGCAGATGGAGGTTGGCATGTTGCAATGCTCCAGACTGTGTTTTGATTGATAATAATGATGGTGGCCTCTGGCTGTGTGAGAGGACTTGCATGATGGTGTGCATCGCAAAAAACTGATCAAAGTCTCTGAATATGAAATGTGAAGGCTAATGTTGGAAATAAGAGTGGGAGAAATAACTAAAAGAAAAAAAACACAAGCTTGACTGTAGAGACAGCAGATATTCAACAGAAGAAGACTTGTTTCGCTCTAAAGGGGAAGTCTGGGTGAAATGGTGGGGGCTCCCAGAGGGGCCTCCCAGTGAACTGTGATCAGTTTCTTAAACACACAGCAGCGAACCCTGGGATTCAGTGGGCCTTTCCTCTGCACAGCCCAGGATGCTGAGAGTTGGAATGAGATGAGAGTGAAGAAGGATTGAAGCAGTCTGCAACAGGCATGTATCAGTAATTTGTGTTCCTCTTGCACAGGTTCTACCAGAGGAGAAGAGGCTCCTTTAGCCAAAAAAAACCCTGAAAAACATCCACATCCATCCCAAAACATCCATCCTCAGAGTCTGTTAGATTTCTGCACCTCTGCCAATGAAACAGGAGGCTTTGTTGTTGTCAGTCAGACACTGAGTGGGATGAGACAATCTGCCAGCACACAGGATGAGTTGACATCACCAAACATACTGTATCTTGTCTGTATCAGAGGAGTGGTGTCCTGGTTTCTGCTGCATTTCAAAGCACCGACAAACTCAAACTCTTTTCAGAGACAGAACACCTGGAGCAGGTGTGGATTTCAAGATGATATTATGTAGGGGTGGGCAAATACATTAGGAAGGGGGCCAATGTTCTCCTGCTGGCTTTGCCTGGAGATATCTTCTACAAATCATTTTGACAGAGGTTCGGTGGGTGCATAACAACTGGATCAAGGAGCAGATAGCTGATCCTGTTGCTAGTACAGCTTTTGAAATCTTTGGAGCTGCATTTTCAAAAAGGAGACAATAAAGTATAGCATAATACTGTGCAGCTCCAGTTAATTCATGAATGCCACCCTGGGCGATCCTCTGCTTCTAGACCCAGATTATACTGGGTATGCCAAGAGGTCTTACCAGTGTATTTGAGAAAACTAAAATTTGCCTTAACTACAGATTTTGGTTTTTGTTTTCGCAAAACAAAAATGAGTTTAACAAAAAAGTATGTTGACGTAAAATTATTTAGTTTGTTGAAGATTGATCAGTCTGTACATAGGATTTTCATGTCTCATGTCTCCATACAAGCTGGTTCTGATACCCAAAAAGCTTTGAAATGCTTCTTTTGAGATGTTTAAAATTATAACAACAATAATAATAATGATAATAACAAAATAATGGTTTCATAAATTTCAAACAGTATTTTTATAGTCTGTTCAGTGCAGAAGTACACAGTTGTGATTTCTATTATTTTGCATCAAATGCATGCAAATTCCTTCGAGATATAGTTGATAGCCAACAAAACTTTCCAATCAGATACCAACTTCAGCGTCATTAGCCAGTCATGTTTTGAGGCCGTATTTTCTTACAGTTCTTGTTGAATGGTGAATGGACATCACAAAAAGCAACAGAAACCCATTCAGGTTCAGGTGACAACTTTTAGTGATGGTCAGTACTGTAATGTTGCAACTCCTACCTTGTTTTCATCCAACCCTGGCTTCCCTGCCTGTTCTATAATTTGTCTGTACTTTTGAGAAAAGTTTTTGACTTCAACAGTCCAGTCTGTGACACCTATGAAAATGAGGCTCCTTCCAGAAGTATGCAACCTCTTGAAGCTGTCTTGTTCAAAGCAAACAAAAAGCAAAACTTACAGCACAGCTTACAGGACATTACTCTTTTTCTCTTTTCCGTTTTTCAATGGGGCACCGCCGCCAATATGTGGCTGGTGATGGTGGAAACGGTAAAGCTCCATAACACAAAAACAATAACTATTAACCAGTGCTACACTTGGTTAATCCAAACAGGAATTTGGGGGGGACTGCTGTGGTTTCTATATCCAGCGCTCAGTGGGTGAGAGGGATGATAAAGGATGATACACCCCAGTCACGTCCCAAGTCCATCACAGGCAGTGATGCAGCCATCACTGGTTTAGAATTGGCCCTCCTAGGATTTTTCCAACATGCTAAATGTGGGACAAGAAATACCAAAGGTCTGAATAAATACTTTAGCAACTTCTCTGGTGCTTAAAAAGCTAAAGCCCTCCGTTCTTTGGCCATTTCAGATTGTCATGTGTAGTTTATGATCAGTTACTCAGTACTTGAGTAGCCTTTTATCAAATACTTTTTTACTCAAGTAATTTCTTGGAAAGTTGCTTTTTACTTTTGGGTGAAAATATGTTGAAGTAGCGCTGCTCTTACTTGGGTACAATATTTTGCTACGCTACCCACCTCTGCCTGTGTTCCATCCCTTGCTGGTTATTTAATGCCAGGAATAAACCCAGGCCTCTTTCATTTCTGTGCAGAAGTTGTGCTCATATTGCTTTTCACACATCTAAAAGAAATCTTTATTGTCCCAACTGAAAGAGCAAAGTCAGAGAGAAGACATTAGAGCAGAGCCCAGGAGCAGGACGGTGATCAGGGACTTCTCAGGTAAGGAGATATTATAACTTGCTGAGAAAAAGAAAATCTGTTGCAGGTAAAAAACAGGCAGGTATCAGGACAGGGTTTTTACAGATATTTCAGGATTATTCTCAGTCATACTCCAAAATGGTTTTTGTCTGTATTATAGCTAGTGTAGGCAGTATACTATTTCCCTTGCACAGAGCTTATTTCTCACACACTATTGTCTGATTTTGTATTTAAAAAAATAGACCTCCAAGTTTGGAAACATTATTTTCTGAGATTTCTGCAATATATGGGCTAAAGTTTATGGTAATCTGAGCATAATCAGGGTTTCTCCAGATTTTGCCAACTCAAATTTGGGACTTTTTAAGCTCTTTTTAAGGCCATTATGAATGAAATTTAAGACCTATATCACGACAAGAAAAATTCATATTTTAGATAGATAGATAGATAGATAGATAGATAGATAGATAGATAGATAGATAGATAGATAGATAGATAGATAGATAGATAGATTGCAGTTCCTTTTAATCTTTTTCCTTATTTGTCATCAAAGGTGCATCTGTTCAATGCTCTACTCCTTTTCTCCTCCTTCTTGGCTGTTTCCCTTCAGAGTAACAACTTAGTTGAAATAAAATTCTTCACTAGGTAAGACTGGTGCTTGACCTCTGTGTTTAAAATCCACTAAACCTCTGACTTCAGAGTTTGTGTCACACCAAATACTGCTCTTAGATCAGTGCTAGCAGTAGCGGCACTGACCATTTTCTGGGGAGCTTTAGCCACGCCAGGGGAACAAAACTGTGACGTTTCTGGTGTCTGTTTGTGGCTCTTGGCAGCAGCTTTGTGCTTCTCACACTGCATAATGACTCTCTACAGTCTTAACCCCCATAGTGCCAGAGTTTTTAGCACAGGATACACGTAGTATCATATGGGTTGGCAACAGAAGTGATCCAGTGGCAAAGACGAACGACGTCCAGCCAACCGGCAATAAATTTGCACTTACCCATGATAAATGCAAAAAAGCTAGCTAAACAGGGTGTATGAGCAGCTTGGTACCGGTAGCTGCAACCAGCGGCATAGAGAGAGAGAGGACTCTAGGCGCTGCAGCCGCCTCAAGTCACAGGATGCAATGAAGATGTTTGCAGGCGACTCAAGCATTTAGCTGACAGAAAAGACCCCTAAGAAAAAATAAATAAATAAACACATAGAATATGCAAGATTAAATAGTCCTGCAACAAGAAAATGTAAGACCTGTAATTAATGTATTTAAGGCCAAATTATTTTTTAAAGGTTTTAAGACATTTTAAGGCCTTGATTTTAGATAGATGCATTTAAGATTTTTTAAGGATGTGCAGACACCCCGATAATTACTCAGCATTTTCTGTTGACTCATGCACACTTACATGTCACTGTTTACATCATTATTGTTGATTCTGTGTTAATAAAAAACAGTTATTTCATTTGAAAGGTTACTTTTATGTATTTGAATTAAATAAAAAGCTCCCCCAAAATAAGCCATAGCACCCAATCCTCCTCCCCAGAACCCCAGCTAATTTCCTCAGGAGCCGGGTCCGGTGCAAATCAAGTAAGCCTTAATTAAAAACCCTGTGACAAAGGTCAGAGGATAACATGGAGACACTGAGAGACTGCTTCAGAGCATTTTCCAGAAAATGGTGCTGGATGAGGTCACAGAGACTATTTCTGACTATATTAATTTTTGTCTTGACAGTATTGTTGACAAAAAAGAAGTCCTAAACTTCCCCAATAATAAGACATTCATGAACAAGGTGGCTAAAAGAAAAAGTTGGCTTTTAGAAACAACGACAGCGCTGGTGTGGTTGCAGAGCAGAGGAAGCTGAAGCTCCTCCTGAGGGAAGCAAAGGAAAGGCACCACTCTGCTACTGAGAAAAGCTTCTCCATGGATAACAAAAAACTGTGGGTCTGGATGAAAAACACAGCAAATATGAACTTGGGTTGGAAATGTTTGGTCACCATGGATGAACTGGCTAAGGCTAATGAACAGTGATTGCAAAGACAAAAACACAGAAAATAACTGCTAGATACTAAAAGTTGCAGTGGTTGGAGTGAACTTGGAAAAAGTGGTGGAAGCACTCGCTCTATGTATGTTTTTGACAATTCATAAAAAATAAATACATTTGCATTTCTGTTCATGAGAGGCTGTGTTATGCAGTCTTCTGCGTCCAGAGACCTGTCTGTGTGAACATGAGCCCAGCTGACAGAGCAGCTCACATGATGCAAACAGACAGAAACTGCTATAGCACCTTTCTTGTTGCAAATTTCATAGTAGAGTAAAAATGGCTTAGAGTTTATGTAAAAACCTAGATTTGATCAATAAAATAATGTATGACACACTTTTGCAAGCAATGCACAAGAAAATAGTTTGTTAAAATCTGGCCAAACTAAACACAGATGCACATTTCCCAGTGGTAATCTCAGATAGTAGAGAAACAACTCATGATATTGATCATTTAAGAATGCTGTGATCGGGACCCTGAACTAAAATCTGGGACTGGATCTAATCAGTCCGAGTTTATACTCTGTTCTGTCTGTTTTCTTCTTCTCTGATCAAAAATTTGAACGTGCTGTACAAACACACCAAAGAAAATCTCCCCTTACTGTAATAATTGAAGTTTAAATTTTAATTAAAGACCGAACATTTTGACGTGTGCACACAAACGCTGATCTTGTGGTAGGAGAGGATGATTTCTTTTAAACACTTTATGTAGCACAACATATATTCATTTTAGTGTCTTGTAATTTGAAATTTAGATTTGAGTTGAGAGATTACAATTTTGTCAATAATAAAAAGTTGTTTTTTTCTTTTAGTAAAAGAAAGAATAAGGCTTAATCAAAAGGCACTGCATTAAAATCTTTTTCCAGTAACAAACTTTTTAGATTTAATTAAATATTTAATTTAAGTAGATATTTTTCCCATTTATTTTAGGAAACCTTCAATCTTACAGGTGTGTGTATTGATGACCGTTAATTTATGAGAAAAACTGTTTTCTTAAAAAGCCCAAACCAAACTGACTGCTGTTTTTCCTTTTGCGCTGCTGTTCTCTCATTCAAAGTCCTTTTTAGAACCAAAGGGAATGGTTAAAAAAGGCCGGAGAGTTTGGGATTCAGCATCTTCTCTGGACTTCAATCGGCATCTAATTGAAAACTTCTAATGAGCTTGAAGGGAGCTCAGCTGAATCAGTCCAGCTTGACTCAGTTTCCACATTAAACACATTTGGATTTGGACAGGACCAAAATGTGTGGAAACAGATTCTCACCATTTGTTTACTGACTTTCTTATAAAGCTTCAAATGAAGCTGCATAAATATGCAAATGAAATGAACCAAATCAGTCTGTATTATTCATTTCTGCTGCGCGTGTAATCAGTCCGTTTAGAGTGGTGGGAGGAAACGAAAGAAAAAACACAATGCATACATATTGCATTAGGGAGCAGACGGCTGGGGAGGAGCATCATTAATCAAAGACTCACAGGCGCTGCTCATAACGTTGAACCAGCGGATGTTTTCAAAGATGTGGAGGCTTCTAATGAGCAATTTATCTTTACACAGTTTTTCTACAAAGTGGAGAAAGATCTATGGCCACATATGTATTTAATTAGCTGTGCAAACATCTGTATGAACAGCACAAGTTCTTTCCATCCTTGCAGCAGCAGTCTGACTTGTGCAACGTTTGACATGAAGAGAATCAACCTTTGCGTTTATCTCTTTTTATTTTCTGTAAGTTTCAGGCAGCTTCTGATGGTATTCCTCAGACATCTAGCCATACAAAAATAAATGTGCAGATGACTGTCAGTTATTTTTGCAGAAGAAACTTTCCCATAAACACCACAGCAGGCAGACAATCAGTTCCCACTCAGTTGCCTGAGTTGACCTAAATCAGTTTCCTGTTGAATAAGTGCAGGTTTCTGCACTTGCTCTCTTCCTCATCAGACTGATATTGTAAATGTTTGAGGAAAGCTGCACCTGTGGTGTTTTCTGAGACATGAGGCATTGGCAGAAAGCTAGTTCAAAGACAAAGCATTATTTTTGCCAAGACAGAAGAAGGAAATGGGGAAGAATAAATTACTCATCACTGTTAAGACTTTACACAAACTTGTTTTGTAAACAGGAAAGCATACAGAAAGAGGGATCCATGAAATTTTGAACAATCTATTTACAAAGTCCAGATTCTGGGGTCCTCTCTTATGCTCTTTTCTCTTTAGGTCAACCAATAGATATTTTCTTGTACTGGGTCATGGAAGAAGGTTGGTTTAGTGTCTAAATAACATGCCTAACAGTTGGTATGAGGTTCTTTTTCCACATAGTCCTTGTTTGTTTCAAACATTTCCCACATGAAAACCTCAGACGGCTTCTGCCTCGGCTGATGTTTCTGTAATATCTCCCTGACACATCCAATGACTTGAACTCCATTATCAACTCAGTTGAGATTCAACTGAGTTGCATTTTTAGTTACTTTGACCACAAACTCTTTGTGACCTTAGCTGTGTTACTTAACAAAGGCAGCATGGAAAAAAAAACAATGAACAAGGGCCTAAATAAAGCTCAGCATCAGCACACAGTCATTAAAGACCAAAGATTTTAACCCTCAAAGGAACATTGCAGTAAAACAGCAGACATCTCGCCAGCATGCTCTCATTAGGTCAGTGAGTAGAGGTTATAAAAGCCTTTTATAGAGCAGGTGCAATCAGCTCCAAATACGTTTCAAATAAATCACAGATTACAAAGTATGTACTTCATAGAAAGAAATAAAATAAACAAGGAGAGTATTATATGGGGTGCCACCAAGAACATTAATCAGAATTAACTTCCATATACACATATGAAATTAAACTCTTCCACCTACTATACTGAAAACCTTGCACAAAGATGAGTGAAAAGCTCTCACATAAACTAGTAAAAACATCTACCTCTTATATAACCTACTGAAAAGCTCTCATACAAAGTAGTGAGAACTGTTCATATAAACAGGTGAAAAGCTCAACCTTTCATACACACTAATGAAAAGTGTTCATACACACGTTTTCTGAAAAAAAAAAATAATAATAAAATAAAATAAAACAAAATAAAATAAACTCCCAACTTGACCAACTCACTCCCAACTCACTTGTCCGCAGTCTGTGCTAGCAGTGTTATGCTAAGCTAGTGGTTAAATAAGAGAAGCTCAGTGGCTGAGGTGGTCGGTTGTGGCATTTCACAGGGTCCTGATCGTCTCTGCTGAAGCCAGAACATTGTTCACTAACACAACTGCTTCTGTAAGGCTTTCAGCGGCTCGCTGAGCAAACATCGATGTTCTGATTGGGAAAATATCAGCCGGAGAGGCGAAGATTACTGATACAAAATATGCGTGTAGCTAACCAGAACGCCTCCCGTTTAAAACTACAACTTCCGGTCCAACAAAACGCCTTCCTGTTTCACTGAAATGCCTTCCTTTTCAACTGAAACCAGCAAATATTTGACTAGTGTGCATGAACGCTTTTCACTAGTGTGTATGAAAGGTTGAGCTTTTCACCTGTTTATATGAACAGTTCTCACTACTTTGTATGAGAGCTTTTCAGTAGGTTATATAAGAGGTAGATGTTTTCACTAGTTTATGTGAGAGCTTTTCACTCGTCTTTGTGCAAGGTTTTCAGTATAGTATGTGGAAGAGTTTAATTTCATATGTGTATATGGAAGTTAATTCTGATTAATGTTCCTGGCGGCACCCCTTAGTATCAGATGGTCAACTGAAACAGTCCTATCTTTCGGCTGTTCCAGAATAGCTGACAGCAAAGCTGATTTATTTCTTTTTGAGTCACATCAGGTTGGGTGGTCATTTAATCTCACAGATACCAAACTGATGTAGATACAAGTGTCCCAGGCAACCTTTGAAGGCCAACTGAGTAAAACTCTTCTGAACATACGGTGCATTCACAGCGGTATTTGGAGCCGTGGGACATGATTAAATCTCTCAGGACAGAGGTTCTTAGTCTCACCTGACCAAAGCACACTGGGCCCAGTTAAGGTCCCAGTAGATTAAAGATAAAGACGGAGCAACGTTTTCTCTTTGTTGTGTACGTACTCTGTGAATGTAAGCTGTTAATCAACGCTCTGTGTTGGTATGTTGGTAGAATTAATTATTCTGTTACTGATACCTCGGTAGCCTACTAAGTAGAACAACTTAGTTCAATCTCTATTGAAAAAATGATTGTAATCAGTTTTGGCTTTGGCTATATGTTCAAGTCTACTGTATTGAAAGAGTCCACACTTGTGTTTAGTTAGAAAATTAAAACTGGGATGGTTTTTCCACAAACGGTTGAGTGCTTCATTGCAACAGAAACTGATGAGATCTAAGTGTGCAGCCTGCAGACTCCTCCTGGTGCAATGCCATGCAACGGTTTCTACAGCTAGTGGGAGAAATGCAACACATAAAAGACTGACCCTTTGTGATTCAGATCCCTTTGTGTTTTGTCCTCATGGCTGACTGAAGAGGTCGCATGAAGATGAAGGGACTTGTATCAGACTCAGGGTGAGGTGATGGAAGGTGAGACTAAAATTCAGCGATTATTTCTGATATTAAATTTTTTTTGTTAAGTGGAAAAAGCATCATAACAATTTTAAAAGGCTTTAGAAATGAGTCTGGCAGCAAGGAGGAATCAGATTTTACGGGTCAAAAAACAGAGAGAGCAAAAACATAAGTTTATTCCGTCCACTTTTAATAACAGGGAAATAAACAGCCCTGAGGAGCCATTTTCTCACAGCCATTTCATGATTTATGAAGGTCCACACATATCTACTGTGGTGGGAAAATGTTATTACAGGTGAATATGTTATGACTTTATTAATCTGTTCTTCATCTCTTTATTTTAATGCATATGAACTTTCCCAGAATGAACTTGCTGTCTGAGCTAACACACTGAAGGTAACTGTCCCAGAGGGTTGTGTTCTGCACCTGCAATGGGGTCACACTGTGTCCCCACTGCTTGTCTTATCTTCTGTCCTTCAGGGAGATGTTCGGGACTCAGGAAGTCAGAGTGGGCTGAGCTGGTGCTCTTTTTACTCTGACCTGTTAAGGAGATGTTGTCAGCTGTTATATCATGTACATGATATTAATAAACCTAACTGAGGGATTTTCACCTTAGCAGTGCTGGGATAAAAAAAATTTTTTTCATAACACTGTCTTACTTGAATGGCACATTTTCTTTCACATTTTGAAGAGAGAGTACATGTCAAGTGAAATTAAAAAAAAAGATATATATTTCACATAATTCATTTGCAGGATTATGTTGTATTTTTGAAAAATAAAAGAATTATGGCATAACTTCAATTTTTCCCCACTGAGACAATGTACTCAACGTAAAGGCTGGGTTTTTCTAAATGTTTCTGTGTGAAACTGAGCTACTGAAATACAATAACAAAATAGTTTATCTTAAGGCCTTTTATACATCCTTATTGGCTGTGTCAATAATTATGGACAGTTGTTTAAGTGTGAACCTAAAGGCCCCGACACACTTCATCTGAAGCTGAACAGTCGACACGCAGTCACGTGGTTGCAAACTGTTAGTATTCGCATAGACCTTTCATACGACAACGGAGACCACCTCGGGGAGACCCCTCCCACTTCAGTATACATCATGCCCCCACCCGCCGGGGTTCCCCCTCCCTCCCTGCGTCCTCTATTTTGCTTTTAGTGCCACACTGTTGTGCAGACAGCCTCCTCCATGAACAACAGCGTTACAGTTTCCATCCAGGAGTTATTAACTGTTGGACTCCATATTTTTATTCATGAACTGATCAGGTCGCATTCCTAAGCTTCACATTCTTTGTGCTGGAGACCTCACTGCAAAAACTCCCCCTCTGCAATGAAATGACTTCAGATTTATATAGCACTTTTCAGAACCCTCAAAGACGCTTTACAATGAAGATAAACCTTATCTGAATTGATCAGATAAGAACTGTCGACAAACCAGGACCTGAATTCCAGACCCTCGTCTTTTGGAGCCAGCCTCCGACAGAGACACATCAGCACTGCACATACTTCCTTCTAAGCTGCTTGACAGGAAACAGGACTTCAAAACTTTCAAAATGTTAACTGGAGAACTTCTAGAGAGCGGTTTGTGTAACCCATTTCTCTGTGTTCTCCCCTTTTTGAGATGCAAAAGTCTCTTGACGTCTACCTACCCAGGCCCACCAACAGAACACTTCATCCTTCGATGAAGAAGCCCTTTTGGCTTCAACCAACAGTACTGTCAGTTCTGCTGAGAACCTTTTGCTGGGACGACAGCTCGTTCACTCGCCTGCCCACTGGACGAGGACGAGTTTTTTCTTTCATCCTTTTTCTGAACATTGCTTTGACCTAATCTGCTCTAAGCAGGCCCATTCCACACTTTTGTTCTCAATCCGTTATCTGGGCTGAATTAGGTGTTTAAAATAAGGCGTTTGCAATTGCCTTTGTGTTGCATGTTTGCTAATGCTTTGCTGATTATATGCTGTGATACTTTTTTATGACATTGTGTTGCTGTACTGATTTAAGACTGCCATATGTTAGGGATTGCCTAGATCTAGAATAATTGAATTCAGGGCTTCTGCATTCATTGGCTCTCCATTCAGCCAAGCCCTTTTCTCTCTGCCACTTGCTTCTTGTTTCTCACTTTACTTTTCTTTTTTTTCTTGATTCCCCATACACATCTATTTTGTGGTCGTACAGGGCCCAACGCTCCGTTTCTTTGTCTAGCTTATTGTTAGCCCAAGCACATGGTCCAGTTTGTGACCATTTGTCTCTGCTCAGACAGTCCCATTGACTTCTATAGAAAGAATGGATGTGGAAGTCACGTGGGTCATGCAGCTGCTAACATTTCCAAACACCAGCAGTTCTAGTATTGAACGTAGTTTATTCTGTGTTTCGCAAGTGTTTTCGCCGGTAAGTTGATGAAAATATAACTTTTTTTTTTTTGTCATTGTGAAGCATTAGATGAGTGTTCTGTGCTATAATTTAACAGTGATATTTTATATTGCCAGTTTTAGTTAATTAACCATGTTAACTTGCTAGTTGTATTTTAACTGCAGCTAACTCATTGCAAGTCTGATGGGTTTAGACGGGTCTATATAAGTCAGTCTAATTCAGTGTTTTAAAATGTCCATTACAGCGTACATTTTGAACATTGATAATTTTCTCGTTTTTATGGTAATATGGTCATTTAAGGTGAATGTGAAGATGAGTAATTTTTTTTAATTTTCCAGGTAAACCACACAAGAATGACTTAAGTGAAATGCTGAAGCATGTTGCATACAAAGCATCACAAAGGTAGTAACATCTCATTTTTCTGTCCTCCAAAATAATAAGAGCTGAATCAAGATGTTTGAACAAAATGATTTTAAGACCATGACCTTCACAAAGATGATATTTATTGCAGGACTGTTACTTAACATTTGTTTTATATTATTACTTTAGCATTTGGTAATCATGGGTCAAGTTGAAGTTGAAGTAGACATTAGAATCTCTATTTCAAGACAGAAGAAATTAAGAATTATTACTATAACATATCAGCATTAATAGACAGTAGAACAGTAACCAAATAAAAAATGCTGTCATTGCTTTTATGTCGATCTTCATGTTTTTAGACTGATTGATGAGTTGTGAGCTGGGAAATGATGAGGTTGGTAGAACTGGCCAGTCCTGTCAGTGATGGGGTGATGGAGCTGGTAAGTGGAATGGTGGGGTGATGGAGCTGACTGGTTGATGGGTAGGCTGTCCAAATAAAAATCAAATCAAAGTGATCAGAAATTAGTTTGTCACGTGCCAAGTGCAACCATTGCAACACATTTTTCTGAAATTTACTGAAGATGTCAAGAAGTCATGAATATAGATCGGTAAATTCACCAAGGATTTACTGAAAAGTCCAGGGTCCAGTCAAACTCCAGATCCTCAACTTACTGAGATGATTTGGTAGGACTTGAAACTGGCCCTACATGCAAGAAAGTCCTCAAATATCTCACAGCTGAATTTGAGGAATGGGTCAAATATTTCTCAGATTGATGTCGGGGATTGGTAGATGGTTACATGAAACCTCTGACAGAATTTTTTTCAAAGTTAGTAAGACTGGCTATTAGTGAGTACGGTGTTCCTATATGTTTTAAAAGTTAGGATACAAGTTTTTGTTGATATATTTTGTTTAATGGGTAAAACAAGGTTAGTAAAATAAATAAAAAAGATCAGACATCAATGCGCAAACATTTCTTAATGAAGAACTGAATATTTAATGGGGTGTCCTATCTTTTTCCACATGACTTTATAACCTGCAAACTAATACAGTTTTAAGTTTACATTCAAGAAAGTGATAGAAACTAACCGGTGTTAAGCTCTATGTGTCACCATGATCCTGCACTGGGGGAAGACAGCAAAAAAGACAAAGCTAATGAAATAAGAATGCAAAAGGTGTTGACTTGAGGTCAGGGTTGAGCTTTATGTCAGGAAAGGACCTCAGATCTTATTGTGAACAATAGTTTTAGAAACAGATATTTGATCCTCAGTAATAAAAGCAGAAGTTACTGAGTCCCAGTCCACTTTTCCTTTGGATTTCTGTAAGTACAACCTAGAAACTCAGTGGCATTTTTTTTACCAAATGTAAAATGCATCAACATCAAACAAGGGGAACAAAATACAAGATTTGGAGATAAAAATGTTATCATATCAGGTCATGCTCAGAATTGTAGGTCTAAAAAACCCGTGTTACGTAATTTCATAACAGATTTTGGATGTTTGAGAAAGAACCAGTCTGTGCTTTTTAATTTTTCTCCTGATATTATGCAAGTCATTGGAAATGTCAGCTTCTTCAAGATCCCGAAGGTCAGAACTGAACCAACGCAGCAGTTTCATTACAGCACTCTGTGGTTTTCCACCTGTTGTAAAAGCTTTAATGACAGATTAACATTTTATTTTATAAAATGTTTAATAGCCTTACATATCTCTCTTAAACATCTCCAGTTGCTTCCTGTCTAACATTCATCTGATTTAGAGATCCTGTTCCTGGTCTGTGGAGCTCTTAATTGCCTGACACTAAATTGCATATTGACATGCATCCAATTTATCAACCCAACAGCTTTCTCGGGTTACGAGACAGATGGATCCTTTAAATTCCCAAAGCTGGTTGGAAAAATCTGGTGATTGAAATCGGTGTCCATGGACAAAAAAGCTCAGAACTGACTGCAAGCTTATCTCAGATTCACAATTAGTTTTGCATGCAACATCACATCTTCTGTGGAAAGGTTTCACCATACTGTTGTTTTAATCACCTTGAAGAGGATTTTAAATATATTTTGCACATGATTTCAAAATCATGTCTTATGATTTCAAAAAATGTCTTATAACTTAAAACATAAATATAATCTGTGTTTCTGGTGCTACGTGTGAGACAAGTGAACTACAGACTAACAAATGTTTCCTCCAGAGGAAACAACTGCTGAATCACTGCTGTGAGATGTGTTGTAAGTACTACCGTCTCTGTGTAATATTTAACCCAGATACAGGAAAACATTTTACAGACCACTTGATTTGTGATTTTTTTTATTTTAAAAAAGTCAGATTTAGTTTATGAACTTATTGGTAAGGACAATTCTGTCAGGACCTGGGCTGTTTTGGGTTTTGATTATTTGATTTTAGTTGTATTTGTTATCTGTGTTTGCCTTAGTTATTTTTTGATTGAATCACCCTTGTCTCAGTTCAGGTTTCTCTAAGTTAGTTAGATTGTTTATTGTTTATTCTTTGTCTCTTGTTATTCTTTGTTACAGTTAGATTCATTTTCCTAGTTCCCCTGTTGTTTACTCTCCCTCGCCCCCTGGTGTTATTCTTTCTCTCTTTCTCTCTCTCTCCAGTCTGCCTTCTGCTCTCTCTCCTCACACCTGCAACATATTAGCTAATCAGCCCTGGTCTTTTGTTCCAACATTCACCCTCCTGGTATTTATACACCTCTCCTGCTCTTACTCCTCGCTGGTTCCTCCCATTATACCCCGTTGCTTCCCTTTACCTACTCTCTGGTTCTCTGGCTGCCTGTGTGTGTGTTCCCCCAGTTACTGTAAGTTGTTTTGGACTTTAAAGTAAAGTATCACTGTTTGATCATATCAAAACTCTGGCTTGCACTTTGAGCACAAGGTCTGTCAACACACCACATAGAAGCAAACAACACGCTGAGATCCATATACGGTGTAAACTAATTTCTTTGATTATGATTTATCCATGATTAACTACATTATTAGGAAAGATAGGTTCTATTTTACGAGTTACACCAAGGCCTGATTACTGCCAGATCTGTGGAATCAAGAAAAACCTTAACTAGAACTTGTCTGACACCACTGAAGTAGGCAAAAAGATCACAAAAATAACACTTCACATCCACGCTAAAGAAATTCAAGAGAAGAGGAACAAAATCATTAACATCCATCAGTCTAGATGGGGTATGAAACTATTTCTAAGCCTTTGGGACACACGTCAGACCACATTGTCCTTGGTTGTCCCTGCAGTCCTATAAACCTCAAGTAGGTCAGTAAGAATCCCTCAGATAACTCATCCATGACAACATCCATTGGGGGGTACTCCGGGAGTTTGGGGTACCAGGCCCTTTCATACGGGTTGTTAGGTCACCAGTATTGTGACAGCCTGATTACTCACCATTAAATATTATACACACAATACACTCTCCACCACACCCTACTTCCTTTTGGAGCATACATCCTCCGACGTGGTGGCAGTCAAGCCCAGCTGTTTTCCAGTTGGAATGCCACTTCGAAAGTTTTGAAAGGAAGCGCGGTAGTAGAGAGAGAGATTCATCTGACAGCTCATCCTGAATCGTCTGACAGCGGGTCTTGGATCGACTGACAGCTTGTCTGGCTCACTACAAACACTTTCTCTTCAGCCCAAGCGTCTTTCAAATCGCCGGGACCGTGAGTGAAACAAAAACCAACCTGTTTGTATCTGTGGATTGCTGCTACAGGTTGATGAACTTTGTGTGCCGCCAGCACAATGCTTGTTGTGCTGCTGCACACTGTTGTTTGGGACTCTATTGTGGATTGCCTGGAAAACGCGGAGCACAGTTTTTTGTGTTATTGTTTGGATGGCTTGGACTGGTGAAGGAAAAAACCTGGACTGGATTATTTTCGTTTGGAACTAAAGCTAACTGAACTTAATAAAGCTCAAGCCACGTCCCTCTTTAAGTTAAAGAATTGAGTATTGTTGTATAAATCATTTTTTTGTATGTATAAAACATTTGAGACTTCTGGGGAAAAAAACTGTGATTGTTAGGTTTGCTTCATTTAATGTTTAGGGCAATAAGCACTTCTCTGTTTTCCATCCTTTGTGCAAGTTTTGTGTTCAAGGGTAAACAAATATAAATAAACCTCTTACATGTCAAGAGAGAGACCTGGCTGGCACCTCAAAACCTTGATTGCACATAACGGTCACAGTATGACCGGTGTTAGAGCTTGGTACAGGTCCAGATTTGCTAATTGGGAGATTCTGGACATATCCAGATGAGCTGGTCTGACGTTTGGGCCACAAGAGCTGGCTTTATCTATTTCAATCTTATGAGGCGGTGTGCAGTCATGGGACTGGGCAGAACGGGCGCCAGAGGGTGGCCATGCCCTTCCACTAAGGTATTTGGGCACCCCAAGAAAGGTTACAATGGGGACATGTCCCCCGCATTTATTTTAGTCATTACAACTGTTTAATTTGTTGTTAACATGCTGTAACCTGTTTTTCCAAGCCATCTTTAAATGCACCATGAGTGTTGACATGCGACTGTCGGTTTTACACCTGTGGGTCAGCAACTGAGGCATGCTGCTGGGCAGATCTGCAGAATGGTGTGTGTTAGAATCATGGCAGCAAGCCAGCAAAAGACAAAAAACTTTGGGGTTTTTACCAAACAAACTGAGTAAGTTGAGTAAAGATGTTGGATGCAGATAAAGTCAGCTCCATACCAATCCATACCAATATCATGTTAAGCTTGCTAACAATGTTGTTACCTATAATAACTAGTTACAGCCACTCAGTTAAATTTAATTGAGTAACTTTGTGGGGGAAAAAAATACTTTTATAGAGTGTTTTGCTGCACTGTACTTTTTACATTTACTTGAGTAATAATATTATGAACTATATATAGCTACTCTTATTTAAGTAAAATTTCCAGCTACTCTACCCAATAAAAGTCATTTCAGTGAAGAAAGAACAAACATATTTTAAGCAAAAATATATGAGACACAGACACACACCTACAGACTTCTAGTTGTTACACCAGTTTTGTTGTTCTAATGTTATTTTCCATCTGCTGAGCCTGTTGGGCCATTTGAAGATAAATATATACAAATAATAATATATACAAAACTGAAGTTATTATCTTTGGACGTAAAGAGGAAAGATCTAGAGTCAGCACGCAGCTTCAGTTATTCCAGCTAGAAACTAGTGATCAGGCCTGAAATCTGGGTGTAGTGATGGACTCGGACCTGAACCTTCAGAGACACATAAAGACAGTTACAAAGTCAGCCTTCTATCACCTGAAGAACATTTCCAGGATCAAAGCATTAATGTCTCAACAAGATCTAGAGAAACTCATCCATGCGTTTATCTTTAGTCACATTGATTACTGCAACAGTGTCTTCACAGGTCTGCCTAAAAAGTCAGCCAGACAGCTGCAGCTGATCCAGAACGCTGCTGCTGGCGTTCCCAGTAAAACCAGGAAGATAGAGCACATCACCCCAGTTCTAAAGTCCTTCCACTGGCTCCCTGGAGCTCAGAGAATAGACTTTAAAATACTTCTGTTAGGTTATAACTCACTGAATGGCTTCGCACCAAAATACATTAAAGACCTGTTGTCATTGTATCAACCTTCCAGACCACTCAGGTCTTCTGGTTCTGGTCTACTCTGCATCCCCAGAACCAGAACCAAACATGGAGAAGCAGCTTTCAGTTTTTATGCTCTACTAATCTAAAACAAACTTCCAGAAAACTGCAAAACAGCCGAAACACTGAGTTCCTTTAAATCATGGCTAAAAATCCATTTGTTAAACTACTTCAACACTTTTTGCTTATTGAGTTCTTTAACTCTGACCTATGAATCATTCAGGCATGAAAAATTCTTCTGAACTGGAGAGATGAACAATTGGTGCATCTACACATAACAGACAACAGCCTAAACTGAATTTCCCCACTATGGCACAAATAAAGGATTGTTCTAAACCGATGTTAAATGGACTCTTATGCACACCATGTCAGGTCTTCTCAGAACTTTTATTTCTTAAAGGCATAATTTTCATGGACAAGTTATCTGCTGAGGATCACTCTTTTTGACCTGACAGTTCTTGTTTTGTCTACTACCCTCTTCAATGTTGAGGAGCCTCGACACAACCTGTGGTCATTGACTAGGTGCTCCAAGGACTAGAATAGAAAATGTTTGAGAAAGCTGCTGGACTCTAAAGAACAAGTTAACCACCTTCAGGAAGCCTGGAGAACTACTGATCAAAACCATTTTAGGGTATCAAAAACGGCCTGGCTGCATGGAAAATATATATGAAGAGAATATGGATATTTAAGACTTTTGCACAATGCTGTATCTGCTTTCATAATGAGTTATGATGTCAGGACATTAAGCAGCGATTATTTTTATGTACCCCGGATCTGTTGAGTCACATGTCTGGTCCAGAAGGGCTTGTCACGCCTGAACTCCACCTGCAGCTCTCAGTCTCTCACTCAGGAGCAGCGAGCTGCAGAGTGTCACTGCCAAACGCAGCAGGTGCATGAGAGCCCCAGCTACACACTCACACACTTAACAATTTCAAAACAGGGGGAAAAGGGGGCAAACACATTCATCTGACACTGGATCACTTTAAACCCGAGAACTCTTGTCCCATTTTAGAGCGAATCAAGAACACAACAGACGTATCACTGCAGCACTTACACACTCTGTTCTCTGTTGCAGAAAATTGAGTATATAATTATCACTTGAGGTGAATTTGCTTACTCATCTCCTCCTCTGCAGATAAATGAAAGCAGCACACCACTGCACACCTTGTTCTCATCAGTTCAGCTGAGTGGGACAGGTGGTGCTGGACAGTCAGCAGGGAGGGCTCCTACCTATAGCGCTATGCGCTGGCATCCTCTCCTCCGCTGTACTTTCACCACCCACACACACAAACCCTGCAGATGGGCTTCAGTGTGGCATGAAGCCGAAAGTTCCTTCACAGCCCTCCACGGCATGCAAACACATTTTGACTGTGAGACATTTAAAACCTGCAGGAACAAGGTCAAAGAAGAGAAAGGTGAAACACTGGCCAGAACCCACAGCTTGCTTTGTGAACTAATAAATTATTGAGGTGATTTATAGATTTGAAGATTTTCTCTGGTATAATACAACATCTTGCAAAAGTATCCATACCGCCAGAACTTTTCATGCCATGTAGGAGACACTGGAAATATGGATGAAGGCGTTCTGGTCAGATGGGTTTTGGTCTCATGGGAAACGCTGTAAGTGACACACGCTGAAGACTCCATCCACACAGTGAAACATGTCAAGGGTAGAATCATGCTTCTGTTTAGCAGAGACAGGGAAGCTGGTCAGAGTTGATGGGGAGATGGATGGAGCTAAACACGGGACGGAAGAAAACCAGTTAGAGGCTGTAAAACACTTGAGACTGAGCCAGACGTTCACCTCCCAGCAGGACGAGCAGATTTAACGTACAGCCAGCGCTCCAACGGTCTGGATTAGATTCGTGTGTTATAATGACCTACTATCCTTGAGATCTGCCTGCAGAGGAGGAGCAGCTTTTCTTGATCACCCCTGGTTTCTCATCTTTGTTTTGCCTCTTGATAGTTTTTGCCTTTTCATCGTTGTTTTATACACCCTGCTTTCATAGTTATTTTATACTCTCTGCCTTCACATCCGGACAGCTCTTAATTTTAAGACTCTGTGGATTTTTATTTCATTTTCTGAGCCATAATTTTAATCAGTACAAGATGTTTCCGTTCTCCACCAAGGACTTCAACAAAATTCTCTGGAAAATTGCTGTGGTAGAAATGAGACAACCTAACCGCTGACTCAAAATAATGAAGGGACAGACAGACAGCTATCCAGCACCACAACAATCAGCCACCCCCCCGGAACCCTCACAAAGCCAAAAAATAAATCCCATCCCTCAGATCTGGGAAGATGTTTAACAGGAAGTCAAGTCAAGTTTATTTGTGAAGCACATTTCAGCAACAAGGCAATTCAAAGTGCTTTACATGATAACAACATTCCACGACTAACAAATAAGCAACCAAAAAACCATGGCATTACAGTGGCAGAATAAACAGAAGTAATGAAAAGTTGTAATTCAGACCAGAACTAATCTGTCTCCTTGTTATTATTAAATGAAGAGGCCCTCCAGGCTGAGATGGGAGTGTTGGATCGCTCCCATCCTCTGGTGGGTCAGTGCCTTACCAGAGGGACGTAACTCCAGCTCGGACTCTCTCCATTTATCTGAGATGTGTGCTCCATGCTGGTTTACAACCTCTACTTGCTGTTTCTTACAGCCATGCATCGCGTCACTATTTGATGAAATCACGCTCTATGTAGCCTGGTTGATTCGCTCCAAACCAGTAGATGGAAACATCCTGAATTTGCATTTTCTCTTTTTTTGCTGCAACATTTTGAAAGTTCGCTCAAAATTCGCATGACAGTTGGATGGAAACATAGCTAATGTCTACCTTAAGTGACAGCGTTCCATCCAAAGAGCCCCATCGTTATAAGCTGTTCACCTCATCTGTAAAGCCAAGCCCAGCTGAGAAAGCTTCCTTCAGCAGCTTGTGTCTACGATGTCATACTTTACGCCATACAATTATTTACATTTCTCCAGAACTTCTGACAGTCTTTCTAAGGGTTTCTTTGGACTGGCTCATTTGTATTGGGTCTCAGCAGTTGATTACTTGGTTCAGTGCCTTTAAAGTTGTCATTGCACACAAAATTTTGGCTATTTCTTGCACACACTGACTAAAACCACTGCTGTATGTATTGGTAAAACATCAGGATCAGAGAGTTTTCAAGGTCTTTAACACTTAAAACTTTCAACCATAATTCACACAGATCAGAATTTACTTTTTAATATAAAAGAAAATCTCTCTTTCAAAAATGCTTTAGAGTTGAACTGAACCCAAAAACACTGATGCCATATAAAAAAACTGTAAAAAGTAAAAGCTGTTGCATGCTTCCATCATGATCAGGACCTTTGTTCATTCTTATTTCTTTCCATGTGTTACACAAATCTCCACTGAAGTAATGACTGTCAGTATTTTGGTGTTTATTTTATTTTCCTGCAACTGAAGCCCCGCCCCAAATCAAAGTATTTCTGTATCTGTCAGTGAGGCTTCTGCACCTGTCCACAGGTATTTTGGCCCACTCCTAATGGGTAAACTCCTCCAGTTGTCTTAGGTTTCAAGGATGCCCTCTCCAGATGTTGCAGCTCCAGATGTTCAACAGGATTTAGGGTAAGGGCTCATAGAAGCAAGGTTCAGAAAAGTCCAATAGTTTGCTCTCAGCCATTCTTGGGGGGGGGGGGTTTAGCTGTGCATTTTGGGTCATTATCCTGTTAGAAGACCCATGACCTGCGACTGAGACCAAGCTTTCTGATACCAGGCAGCACATTTGTCTCCAGGTTGTCTTGGTAGTCTGGACATTTCATTGTCCCCTGCACAGATTCAAGACACCTTGTGCCTGTTGCAGCAAAGCAGCTCCAGAACAGAACTGAGCCTCCTCCATGTTTCACAGTACGGACAGTGTTCTTTTTTGAATATTTGGGAATCGAGGTAAAGGGCCAGAAACAAACTCTGACTCTAAAACCCCAAAATATGTAGCATGTTGAATAATCCTGAGACTGCAGCTGTAGTTGAAAATAGGATTTAGTGTTGACTTTGCATAAAATTATTGTAATATTAGTTTCATTCAGCTATTTAAAGCTGAATAATATGAAATATTTCCACTAAACCAGTGTTTGTCAATTCCAGTCCTCACGGACCACTAGCCTGGATCTTTTAGGCGTGCCTCTGCTCCAGAAAATCTGATTCAAATGATTGCATGACCTCCTCTGCAGACATCAAGTGCTGCAGAAGCCTGTTAATCACCCCCTTACTCCAGTGGGGGCAGTGGGGCCTGAGGACCGGGATTGAGAAACACTGCACTAAACCTAAATAGCAGTGGGGGTTGAATAATAGTTGGTGCAAGTGTGCAGCAGTGGGGTTGCAGGAACCTCCTGACCTTCTAAGCAGGAGGTCAATATTAATGACCAACATCAAGATCAGCTGTCCAAAGGAAAGAAAGGAGATTTAAATGTTTCTATCATCAACCCCTGACTGCAGCTTTATGGTGATTAAACCTTTTCATTACCCATTCGTGTGCTGCAACAAACATCCCAAACAGGATTAGGTTGAAGTGTGAAACACAACCACTTCTGATGCTGTGGTCCTTTGAAAATCTGCTCACAATTAGAGGGGCTGCAGCGCTTTAGGGCAGGATTAGCGAACAAAGAGATTGAGGGATACTGAATGAAGTATACAAGCTCTTCACATCCCTGAACTTCTTGCCGTGCCATCCACAGCTGGTGGAGAGCATCCTGTCACCCTTTTCATCCCTCACGCCGTGTTGTTTGTGCCTGGATGAGTTAGTGCTGCTGGGCTGCAGCAGACGTGCTTCGTTTGAGCGGTGAGAATGGAGAAAAGGGGACGTTCATTCATCAACAGGATGCGTGGTGCAATTGTGGCAGCAAGAGTAAAGTAGATAAATGGCTAATCACCTGAAGGAATGAGATGATTCATCTCTTCCTGATATTAAGCTCGTTTAAGGACTGCCTGTAGAGATCCATCAGTGTCTGCTGCAGAGCAGACTATCTTGTTTGTTACGCTGTGTGAACTCTGAATGTTTACACCCATAAAAACAATCTTAATTAAAATACAAAAAGTGTTTTCAGGGAACATAGAGCAAAAATGAGTAAAAATAGAAGCGATGAGTGGAGGTTACAGAAAAACCAGTCAAGTGGGATAATTAAGGCTTTCGAGCTTAACAAAGAAGATAATATCATGTCGTTGGTTAATACCCCTTGCTGCTTGTTCAATGACTGGAGTTCATCACGAGTGGTAAAATATCTGTTTATTCTTGAGCAAAATGCAACTGCATCCAAAAAGATGTGTAAAAAGGCTTAACATGAATCTTTTGTGGCAGCACCATAATCTCACACTGAAGACTATAAAAAAAAATCCAACCTTTACCTTGAATTCCTTTATTCAGAGTTCCACTTTAAGAAATAAATATTCAAAACAAATTCATTAGTTGTATAATTATTGGCACCAAAACAGGCTTATATTTATTCATTATTAGGCTTGAGCAGTGAAGGCGCTGCGAAGGCTGATTGTATCTGTAGTGCTCATTATTCTTCCTACAACTGACTTTTTGGAGGCCTAAACGTACCAAAACTCGCTGAATTTTGCAGGTGTGTCAGTCGTGGTGAAAATTTATGCATTTTAACAGTTTTGCAAAAGTTGCAACAGAAATAGCTCAAAAGTGCCCCCCAGCAACTTTCAAAACACCCTCCTCTTTATCGTAGAGGTGTGAAATTTGGTACACTTGCGGAACTTCCCAAGACCTACACGAAGGTCTGCTGCAACCATGGGCTGTGTCCAAATTCAGGGGCTGAGTCCTTCGTAGACCAGTCATGGTCGACAACAAACAGTGTCAGTCATGTTGGATTGAACTTGCCATTTTGACCCCATTTTGTCTGTTTAATGCCAAACTAATGTTATGTAGTTCTGGTGTTTAGAATAGAAATATATCCTTTATTGTCCCACAATGGGGACATTTCTGTGCAACAGCAGAAAAGTGACAGGCAATCAAAGCAAGTAGACACACACAAAGATAGAACAAAAAATATATTTAAAAAAACAGAATAAAGAATAAAAATGAGTTGGTTAATTTAAAAATGTACAAACTGTGCATGTCTATTTGAGCATTAAAGACAGACTATTTACAATTAGAGATAATAAAAAAACATATACCAGCATGGATATAAACACTTAATAGTTTTGCTGGGAGCAATGATGGTTCTAGAGTCTAACAGCTGCTGGGAGGAAGGATCTCCTATAACGCTCCTTAGTGCACCGAGGATGCAGCAGTCTGTCGCTGAAGGAGCTCTGCAGCTCTCTCTTCATTGTGTGCCATGTCACTTCGGTGGTTGAGAGGTTGTTGTTTGCAAGATCCAGTCTTCACTCCTGCAGTGATGTGAATCACAGGCCAATCAACAGATGCAGCCTGCTGTCAATCAAATCGCTTGTGTGCAATGCATGGATTAGTACAGCTTGTACTACCCCTGAAGTGGTTACAAAAACGGGGAGGAACCTTGCAGGATCTGCAAACAGAGATGAATCTGGCCGGGGCGGACTGGAGCAGAACCAGTTAAAGCGGCTCTGGTGGAGAAGGGTCTTTTAACTCATATATCAAGCTTATTCTGTGATGACACAGAATAAATTCATGTTTATTCATACACTGAACAGTGACTGTTGACTGGACTGAGTGGGTGTGGCAGTGTGAAAATTTTCAATATTTCATTTTTCATACGTTTGGCTCTAAATCGATCCGATTTGCCCCAAACTGCACATGAATGATCGTTGTCAGCCTCCAGTCCAAACAGCTCGGTAGGAATATAGAATCTGAATCAACTGCGCCCCCCAGAATATTTCAAACAGTTTTATGTCACTGATGCGTCATCAGATCTGCACCTAAATTCGTGTGCGTCCTTGTGGACGACTGTTTAACACGTGGATATGGCGGATTGATGACATCACTGTAGCTCCGCCCTCTGGTGAATGACACTGTCGAACTTTCAAGCTTTCCCTAATAATAGCTGAGCTGCGAGGGCTGTTCAAGGCTGCTTGCAGCATTAAATATTTATTAGGTTTATCAGAGAATCTGGGAACTTGGATTTAGTAATGACTTCCTGTTTCCCAGGGGGAATACATATGATGGAACAGACATGCATTATTTTGGCCACTGGTCAGAAGGCTGAACGAGACCCTCTTTTTATCTTGCCACCACATACAATGAGTGTGTGTGTCTCACCACCACCCTGCTCTGAGCAGGATGGTAAAGGGGATAAAAATGTTCTGAAAGCTCTGGAACAGCAGCAAAGAGCGGCATCTTGGGTTTAGCAAGTCTCAACGATAAACGACTTGTTAAGCCAGGGCTGTCCAACGGGAGCTACTGTCCTGGGCTCTGATTCATGAAGCTTGCGTATGCAGAAAAAGAGGCGTGAAACATACGTCACTTTTCACACAAAGGTTATGATCTATGAAAAGCAAACTTGACAGGAAAATGTGCGGTTCCTCACGCCAACTCTGAGCCATGCGTATCATATCGGCTTGTTTTGGAAATGAAGGAAATGTTGACACAGAAGGTAAGGTGGGGAATTGAAGCCACACTTCATCATGATTCCCTCAGATCTTTAATTACATATTGCACTTTTTGAAAAAATTAAAAATTAATTTAATTAAATTAAAAATTTATATTATATATATATTATTATTATTATTTTTTTTTTTTTTTTTTTTTACACATATCTCACTTTAAACATAGATCACTTTATCATAAGCATTCAAAAATGCAGCGTGATATACTTGCGCTACTGATCCATAACTATTCATGAGGATGGTTAGCCGGGATTTAAAGACAGCCAGAGTCCTTTGTGAGGAATGTGGAAGCCTATCCCCCATGGAAAAATCACGTATTGTACCAGGCCAACGCGCCACTTCATTTATGAGGTACTTTTGTGAATATAAGTGAGGGATGACTGTGACATTCTCGGCTTGTCAGCCAGTTCCAGCTGGACGGGCACTGTTAAGGCTTGGCTCCTTCTAGTTCCCTCTAATGCTGGGGCAAGTTCTGCGCAGAGCTCCAGGGTGATCGCTCTGAATCTGAAGGCTAACAAAGCATCATCATGTCCCAGAAAATCAGGATGATCTCTGAACACACTTTCCCTCTGAATCCTTCCACTGGTGATGTCCTCCAGCAAAGTTGTCATCCTTCCACCTTTCCCCAGCTATGTATGGACATGTGTGATTGTCCACACCTTGTCCACCTTAAGAACCTGTCCTGTATTCAGAAAAGGTGGCTGAACCGACCCCGTTTTCTTCTTTAATGAGAACGTAAGTGCCCCTAATATTTACATACATTTTTTGCACTTCGGCACACAGACCGAAGTGCAATTCATACTGTCTTACTGATATTCAACAGTAGTAATGTTTCCTAATGTTGTCATGTTAGTCAGTAGTCATGTCTTCCTAATATAACACAATGCTAATCTGGATCAGTTTTGTTTACAGCCAATAAAATCTTTTACATATGTAAATTAATGGGGTCAAATTCCCCATTAATTTGCAATTAATAGGGTCAAATTCATATTTTGTCTTGGTTCTGAATTTCTTTTGTCAATATTTCCTATCTGCCAAATTATTTTATGGGTTTTCAACAGATTCGGCTATAGAAATGGGAACAAACATGTTTTTGAGACACTGTATTCTTTGTGTGCTAAAAAAAATAGTCAAGGACTAGACTGAAAATGAGTGGAAAAAGAGCGACAAAAGCCCAGAAACAAACAAGAGGGACCTTTGTGGAAATACTGACTGAGACCAGTTTTAAAGGGGTGATGACATCACTGTATAAACTATTTCATGTAGCTGATATTGCTGCATATGTCAATTCTCCAAAGAATTTCATTAAAAAAAATAACGTCACCTTTTGTAGGGGGTTGTTTCAGCCGGCCAGATTTCCCTCCTCGGTAAAAGGCTTGGGTTCGGTAATGACATGTGGCTCTACCTGGCTGACTTCACTCTGATTGGCTACAACCATGGTTGGGAAACTCTTCATAAAAGGCGTTGAACATCGTCTCAAATTGAGGTCATAACTGCGTGCTACTTCCCCAGAAATGAACTTCAGCCACTCTTCTCTGATTCTCTCATCCTTTCGGAGGAAGAGGAAACTTTCAGCCGTTTTTGACCGTCGGACAAAACAGCTCCACTTTTTAGCAGCCATCGTCTTCTCAAGTGGAGTAGCCAGACATGCTAGCACGACTTAGCCCTTCAATTAGCTGGTGTACCAGCTGTTTCTTGATGGTGTGCTGTAATTGGAGAAAACAAAGCTGCCTGCCTATGAGCAGGGCTTTTGAAACCAACTCATCAGTGCACAACAGATCATATTATACCCCCAAAACCACAGAAAAATGAAATTTGTTGTCATGACTCCTTTAAAGATTACAAGAAAGGTCTGATTGCTTGCAGGTGAAATATTAAAGAAAATGAAGATTTTTGCACAGTACGTTGGATCGTAACCTCAGCATCTAAATCTGAACTAAAAGACCAACACAGCCAGAACTAAACAGCAGAAATGGGTAAAATAATCAAAACTACAACAAAAATCAGCTTTTAATCTCAAATTGTAGCTACATCCATGTGTCCAGTTCACAATCAGGAAAGATACCCTTGAGTGGAGCAGAGCAGCTGTTTCCATAACATGATGTGATCCTGGGAACCAACAATTGCAGAGAGTGACCCTGCCAACTACACTGCAGACTCCCCCAACCGCCCATTTGTGTGAGGGTGTGCAGCCCCGCAATGGTTCCACACAGTAAACTGTTTCCACTGGACACAGACTGAGGCTGGGCCAGACACCAGCCATCACTAGGCAACAGGAGGAAATCTGCAGCACAGGGCCAACTCTGTTGCTGTCTCATGATACGTCACTGATGGAAGACAAAAAACTAAGGGTAGTAAACTGTTCCCTACTCACGTTCATGTCCTTAAAATGAAGCCAAGAGATGAATAAATGCAACAAAAAGGGCTGCATTGAGACAAACATTCACTTTACTAGAAGAACGTCTGAGTGGAGGAAGCTCAAACACGATCATGGAACACGTGGATAAAAGTGTTTTTGTTAATTTTCTCTTTGCTTTTTCAGGTCATACAGATACAACATTTTAATCAAAACATGACTGAAACACTTGATTTATGCTACAGGAGACCCTCCCTACTTACAGCCATTACCATCTACGACAACTGAGACTTGGATAATGAGATACAATGAATTCTCTCTGGAATTAAAGATTATCATTATTATTATTATTATTATTATTATTATTATTATTATTATTATTATCTGGTAAGAAACTTGATTTACTTTTCACCTGGAACCACGGTCAGCTCGATCTTCACTACTGTTGAGAGAAACTGACTTCCTCATCTGCATTAAGGACTTCTTGCAAAGTCTAACAAAAACACTCATAGGTTCCAGATTAAACAGCACTAAAGTATCTCTTGTTATAGGAACTGTTTTAAATAGAACCCTTTTCTTAAAAATAAAATAAAATAAAATAAAGTGTTCTGTGCGTGCACTTGTATCAGTCCCCTTGAGTTGGCATTGTAACACCTTCTGCTCCCATTATAGCTTCAACACTGACATTTTTGTCCATTCTTCGTTGTAAACCTGCTCCCAGTCAGTTCAGATGTAGAACATCGTTTAGCAGCCAGATTTGAAAGGTGCACAGCTAATAGTTGCCATGTTGACAGATGATCCAACCAGAGGATCTCTCCTGCTCTGCTGTTGATTTAAATGGATTTTATTTAGGTTTGTTGGCATAAAGGGGGGGACTGCACAGTGACTCCAGGCCTGGGTTTAAATCCCAGCCTGGGGTCTTTCTGCATGGAGTTTGCATGTTGTGTGGGCTCTCTCTGGGTACTCCGGCTTCCTCCCACAGTCCAGAAACATGACTACTGGATAAGTTGGTCTCTCTTGTTGGTGTATGTGCATGGCTGTCTGCCCTGTGATAGGCTGGCGACCTGTCTGGGATGTACCCCGCCTCTTGCCCAAAGACTGCTGAAGATTTTTCCACTAAGGTTGTTTTTTCAGTTCTGTCAGCGTTTTGGCGGGCGCACCTGGGGGTGGGGCTTCAGAGCTGCATATCATTTAGCCACATGTCAATTCAGTCCAGTGGAATAGCAAAGAAAGATAACAAGGTTACTGACCTGCATCTTAGAGGGTCCACCTGAACCGTGAAGCAGCCATTGCATATGTTTTAGCTGGAGAAAGACAGTAGTTCAGTCAGCACTGGACGACTGTAATTCTTTACCGTCAGCAAGTCCACAGAATGAAGTTAAAAGCCTTCAGCTGATCCACAATGCTGCAGCAAGAGTTCTGATGGGAATTAAATTAGCTTCCCTTCACTGGCTCCCTGTTAAATCCAGATTATAATCTCAGATTCTCCTTCTCACATATAAAGCCCTTAATAATCAGCTCCATCATCCATCAGAGATCTGTGTAGTTCTTGACTGGTTGAAGTCCAACTTAATGGACAGAAAGGTGTCATGATAGGGGATCCGTCCTCTGGTGTGCTGCAGGGATCTATTCTGGGGGGGAGGGGGGTTAATCGACTGACCTAATGATGCACTGTCTTTCAATGTTTAACCCTGTCTCTTTTCCTAGACAAAGCTCAAATCTATTGACAGTGCTCTTTCATCCTACTGCCTTTCAAACTGCTTAGTTCTTTTCTGTTCAGCTGAGTTTCTCTCCTGGATGAAGCTGCTAAAGGAGCTACTACTGTCATTAAAGTGTAACTAACCCCCAAATCAACTTTTTTTTGCTGATAAACTGTCTAAATAGGTTACTTAGGGTTCTGTCTTATGTTTCTGTGCAAATTTGACATTTTTGGGTAAATTTGTTTAGTTCTGCAATATTTTGCCTAAAACCGTCTCAGTGCTGGCCTCCTTCGGTCGAGCGGTGCTTAAGCAGTTAAATTTTCCTATTGGTTGCAGGGGTACAACCGATACACAACGATTCATGAAAAAACTTGATTGGACCTGAATATGGTGGCTGTCCACAGGGAGAGGCAAAACCATCTCTATTTTCCATGGAGACTGAGATCTTGTATGCCTGGAAATGCTGCACATGTTCTACCACGCCGTGGTGTCTCAAGCTGTTTTCTACGCTGCAGGGGTTTTTTGGGGGCACGGGGGGTAGTAGTAGGACAGCAAGCTACTGGATGCACTAGTGGGAAAAGCTGGCTCAGTGCTCGGCCGCAGGCTGGAGTCATTACGCAGGGTGGTGGGGAGGGCAACAGCGAACAAACTAAAAGCAATAAGGGACAACAGCAGACACCCCCTCCTAACGCTCACTGTTCTCTGAAACTGAGCAGCTCAGATCTTTTGTTCTCAGAGCAATTTTAATACTGATACCATATGTGTAGCCTGGTATTTTATGATTTCTAGTTTTAGTGTTTTTACCACTTATTGCATATCTGTGGATGAATTTTGGTTGGTGCTCCTGGATGTGTGAATTTCCCTTTTCGGGATAAAGTTTGGACTTTCTCACTGTTCTGGTTCCCTAGAGCTCCCTTAGCTCTATGAGCTGCAGTACATGAGGCATTAAACGTACTTCCGGTGGGGGTATTTGGGGCAGTCAGAGTCCATCCTTCTGGCTAAATATCTCATCAATCGACAGTAAGTGAATGTATGACACCAGAATATCTAGCAACCAGCGGCTGTATGTATGTATTTGAGCTCATATTTATACTTTTGACCCTTTACGGATTTGAGAAAATTCACCCATTGTCTCGGTTGCTTGATGATGGGGTGGGGAGACAGGCCACAGCTGGACATGTCTCCAGTCCATCCCAGCGCACCGCCGAGACACCCCGGACAGACGGCCAGGCACTCACTCATGCCGAAGGGACGTTTAGAGACCAACTACCCCAACAGTCGAGTCTTTGGACTGTGGGACGAAGCTGGAGTACCCTGAGAGAACATGCGGACTCCAAGGCAGAGCTTCCAACTGTGACGGAGTGTAGCTCTATTTGAGGAAGTCCATAACTTCAAACTCCACCTGATTCTTGTTTTTAAAAATCATTGAAGTTCTTTTGTTTTTGATTCATTTCGTCCCCCCAAAATGTAAAATCCACCCCCAGAGTTGAATAAACGTAAACTACATGAATGCTAGTCCTGTTAGACGATGGATGAGGAGATCTGATATGGTTGGTCTTGAAAAGCTGAGATTATAACCACTGAGGAGAATTTAATCAAATAGTTTTGCTTTATTGACCATATAAGATGCCTTCACAGAGGTAAACAAAAACAGACAACTGATATGCTTGAAATGAAAAAGAAAAACCCACATTTTATTGCACTTAAGTTATAAGAAAATAAAATTCTAAGTGAATCAAACAATACACAATCCCTTTCAGGTTTTTTTTGTCTGTTTTTAGTTTTTTTGCCAGGCAGTTTACATGAACTGAACAAAATAAAAACACCTGCAACAAATCTGATTTCTCAAACCAGATCATAAATTAAAAACAGACGGAGAAAACAACAAGAGGAGATAGAGCGAGATTGTTTTCTTTCTTTTTTAATATACAGTGTTATACCACTTTCACAGTTCAGCTCGAGTTGTGACTCTGGGAGATTGAGACGACTTGTTTGGCTACAAGGTTTCTGTCCGTGTTCGTTTCCGGCTGCAGGGATTTCCCCTGCAGCTCATGTAACACTAAGACGCTCTGCGGCCGACCGCTCAGCTGGTGGTCTCCTCTGCTGTTTCAGACACCTCTGTAGGGGCAAAACAAAAAACGGCCTCACACACACACACACACACACACGGGCTGTTCTCTCATTCACGAGTTAAAATCAATACATCTGCTAGTTTGATTTATTTTCCAACCTCTTTTTTTAAGCCAGTCCACGCAGCATTTCAACATTTTCCAAAAGAACAGGCTGGAAAAGCGTTGTCCCGAGGAATGTGTTCACAAGTTGCCTGCTAACACGCTTTAACACACGCACTCAGAACACACACACACACACACACACACACACACACACACCCCAACAGTGTTCCAGTCCCCCTTCTCGTCCTTGTCTCCTGTCAGTTTCTGTCGGACGCGCTCCCTCCTCGCAGCCTCAAACGCAGAGGCACGTTTGGCTCAAGTTTCAGTGGCAAAAAACAAACGAACAAAAAAAAAAAAAACAAACAAAAAAACAAACGTAAAAAGTTGGAGGATGGTGATCATGTCGCGTTTTGTTTCTGGTTTAAGTCCAAACATACAGAGTCCGACTAGGAATTTCGCCTGTGGACTAAAACGTCACAGCAAGTAGAAGCTCCGTCTCTGGTTTCGGTTCCTCTAGCAGCATAAATTCAGTTTGGCCACTCGGGGGGGTTGGGGTCGGGGGGGCTGTCGGTGGATCGCAGAGGGGAAGAGGTGTTGATCCTCCCAGCGGAGCTGCAGAGCACTGCCGTCTCTGAACTGGAGGGGCTCCTCTAATACTGAAACTCTGCAGGAAGCATGAAAGCTCCTGAATTCACAGTTACGTTCGTGTGGAGACCCCGAGTGGAGAGCAACGAGAACGGACACTGTCGCCCCCCCCCCCCACGTCCAGCAGCTCTTTGGGAGGAAGTGAGTGGAAACTAATCTCTTCACCTCCACCGTCTCCCACCTTCACCCCTCCTGGGCTGGTGAGTGTATGCATGTCTGTCTGTGGGTGCGCTCTGACGGGGGGGGGGTGGAGTTGTAAAAAATAATATTTCTCTGTACATCTGAAAATCTGTCCGACTCTCTGTGCGAAGCCGGATCAGAACCCGACAGGTTCGGAGCCGCTCCAGCAGAGTTCGCTCGCTCCGTTTCTCCCAGCCGACCAGCTGCGGCCTCCGCCCCTCCCGAGATCTCCTTCAACAGGGAGGCGGGGGGCAGAGGAGCTGTGTGTTTGTCAGTAAGATGAACGGGAGACGAGGGGGACAGCAGGGGACAGCAGAGCCTGTCCTCTGTGATTGTGGACGTTTCGGGTGTGTTGGGTGTTGGCCCTCTGGTTTCCCCTTCCCTCTCTTTCCCTCCCTCTTCTCCCTGCCGATCGCTCTCTTCGTCCTTCCTCCTCTCACTTCATGTCCACGTCAAAGTCCAGCACCAGCAGCTTGGTTTCCTCCGTGCCGTTGCGGCTGCCCACGGCGCACACCAGCTTGGTGTTGGACGCCCGGATGCGCCACACCACGCCTCCGCTGCCGCCGCTCTCCAGGGTCACCAGGTTCCGGATGAACTCGCCCGTCTTCAGGTCCCACAGTTTCACTGTGCCGTCGTCGGAGCTGGTGATCACAAAGTTCTTGTTGAACTGGAGGCACGTCACGGCACTCTGGTGCTTGTGGGGACCTGGACACACAGAGAGAGGGATGGTTAGAAGAAGAGAGGACGAGGCAAAGACGTGGAGCTGTTTAGGCTTCAGCACGCAACCGTCACCCTCCCCGCAGAACGAGACGAGTTGTGATATCATCAAAAGCAAGGCTTCAATTCCAGGGAGACTTTTCCAAGCTGCTGCTGGTGGGCTCAGCGTGGATCCAGACGGCCCCCAGGAGCCGAGGCCAACAACACGTCCTGCACACAGGAGCTCTGCTCAAAGTCTGCTTCCAAGTTTGACGCAGGTGAAAGAGTCTCCTGATGCACTTCCTGCTATGCTGGACACTTTGCTTCGCCAACATCGACACCTCTGCTGACCTAAAGTGAAGGAGATTACTAAGCCAAGTTACAGTTCCAGTGATGAGGGCCAGACCGCGTCTGGCCAGGTTTCCACTGCTTCCTTTCACACTCGTCCGTCCGGATCAGGGAGCCTCGTCACCTCTGAATGTTTTACAGGGAAAACCGTTTTTGAGCGCTGAAGGAAAGTTTAGTTGGAACTCTTCCAGAGCTCTGTCCGTCAGAGTGATGTGTGGTTTAGTGTCCTGCTCCCCCAGCACCAACCTCCCTCACCCTCACCACCAGCCTCTTCTGGTCCAGTGACAGGCTGGCCTTGCTGTTCCACTACCATCTCATTAAAACATGCTAATGAATGGCAGGAATCATCTCCTGACCTCATTATATGACCTACAAAGATCTGCGGCCCCTTCCTGCTCACCCCCCCCACTGGGGCATCCCTTTGTTCAGCTGCTGTGTGCTGGTTTTGGAGAGGCAGCCCATCGGGCTGCAGGCTGCTAATGAGGGTATGCAGGGACAGGGCACCAGCGGCAGCCCCGTCTGTTCACGAACACAAGTTTGGCCTCCAGTGAGGCGTTACGTCCTCGTAATGGAGATACAGCTATTCAAACGGACACAAGGATGTGACCAGATCAGGTCCAGGGTGACAGCACACCAGGAGCACCAGGAGATGTTTAGCATCCACTAATAGCTCCAACAAATGAACCTGGTCATCGCACAGCTCACGGGCAGTCCTCACAACCCTGTGAGCGCTTGGCTGGTCCTCACATCAACCCTAAATAATGAAAAGTGAGGCAGGTGACTGAAACTGGATCTGCATGAGAGGACAAGGCCTGACTGAGCAACAGAAACAGCTAAGAGCTGGGTCGATCCTCAGCTGTCTTTGGATCAGCAGTTTCATCGCTGTTTGATAAAACTGTCCATGTTTTTATGAGAAGCAGTCTGAAGGAAAAACATCAAAAACATCAACCTGGGGGTTTCGAGGTGCTTAGGAACACGTTCTTGTTTCATGAAAACACCTCATCTACTACTGAAAGACCGATGCTCCAAGCACAGTGAAACAGCTCCTACCCTGAACCCAGTTAGGGCCGTGAGCCATAACGACAACATGCACTTGTCACAATATCAGTGTTTGACAGAATATTTAAGGCTGCAGAATGAATTGCAAATTTATCACCATCACAATTTCTTTGCAAAGTTCATATTGCATACTTGCAAAGCATATTAGCTAACTATATGAAAGCAACACCTTTGTACTAAGCATTCAGTAATATACAGTCAAGCCAAAGATTATTCATACCCCTGGCATCTTTAGGTTTAAAGTAAGCTTTTAATTTCACCAACATGTTTCTTCTGATTGGAAATAACGTTAATGTTTGGCAGCAGCCCCCAGAGTCCCGACTTAAAGCGGACCAAGAATATGTGGAGAGAGATAAAGATTAGGGTGATGGTAAGGAGGCCTTTGATATGAAATCGATCTACTTTTCAGATAACTGGCCAAAACCCCACCATGGTCCTCTGCTCCTCCACTTTGTCTGACATGATCCTGATGATGCGTGCATGGACTTGACAGCAGCTGTGTTTGCTACAGAAGGACGTTTCTGTGGAGGATATTCTTTTAAGTGATCACAGCTGTATATGTTTTATTTTGTGTGTGAATGTTGATAGACTTTTGATTCAACGGCAGATCATAACTGATCTCACTCCTCGAGCCTTCTCTACTCCTTTTCATTTTGTGTCTTTACATTTGAATGCAGTGAATGTTTCTTTTGTCTTTTAATACACATTGTCAAAACATTTTGGAAAAAATTGCACATTTGAAACAAAGTACCGCCCAGTGCACAAACTGTCCTTGGATAAAGACGGCAATCCTTAACGTGAGGACAGTCTGCTGTAAGGCTGAACGACAGAGGAAAAGCTCTAAGCTCGCGGCTCATAGACTATCTTAAGGGACTGATCAGCTCTTTAAATGAGATGCTTAAAAATGCTCGAATCTATTATTTTGCATTCTTATCAAATTAAGAAGGGAAAAAAAATTCTAAAATCCTGTCTGACACAGCTAAGAACCCTGTTTTGCCATTTCCCCCTTCTACAAGTGCTTTACTAAGACAGACTGCAACCTCTTATGAAATGATTTCATAGACAAAGTGGCCGCCACCAGGGCCGGTATCGCTGCCATTTCAGCTCATTGTCCAGTCTCTCCTCTTTTACCCCAGTGTTATTACAAGACATCGCAGCACTGCTGGGTGGAATGAAAAGGTCTTCAAGCCCACTCCATGTCCCCCCTGCATCCGTTTTCATGACTATATTCGACTGTGTTGGCCCTAGTGTTGTTCATCTGATGAACCTCTCTCACTACTACTTCTCTTTAGTAGTGTGCCCACTACTAAAAAAAGCCACCCTTCTCTTCCTGACAGATATAGACGCACCTCAAAGCTAGCATTTTTATCAAAAATCCTTGAGAAGGCTGTAGCAGAACAACTGAATTGCTTTCTGGAGGAAAAAGGTATCATGGATCTGGTTTTCATAGATGGCACTCTACTGAGACAGCGTTATTAAAAATTTGAAGTGACGAGCTGATGGCAGCGGACTCTGGTTGCGACTCTGTGCCAGTTCTGTTAGACTTAACATCAGCCTGACACTGTGGATCATACTGTTCTTATTAATAGCAACATCTCACATCTTTAGCTCCCACCGTGAAAACCAGTCTCACAAACTTGGGTGTCGTCTTTGATAGTTCTTGTTTTTTGACAATCACTGTAAAGTTCTTGTTCACAACTGTTTTTATCATTTAAGGAGCATCTCTAAGTTGAGACCGTTTGTGTCACAGGCTGAGCTTGAGATGGTTATTCATGCTTTTATTTCCTCCCACTATTGCAATAGTCTTCTTATTTGTTTTAATAAAACCTCCCTGAGTCGCCTTCAGTCTGTACAGGATGCTGCAGCGAGGCTGCTGACTAAAACTGACAGAAGAGAGCTCTTAACTCCCGTTCCTGCCTTCCTGCACTGGCTTCTTGTTCACTTGAGGATTCATTTGAAAATTTTGGCTTTAACTTTCAAGGCTATCCATGTCCAGGCTCCTAAATACATTCGTGACCTTCTGGGTCCACTAGTCTCTGTAGGACTCTGAGGTCTTCGAGTCAAATGTTACTGCCTGTCCCCAGGACCCGTTTTAAGACGGCGGTGGCTCCGAGGCTCTGGAATGCCCTCCCACTGTCCCGACGCTGCACAGACTCTTAAGAAACAACTAAAGACATTTCTTTTCAGACAGGCTTTTGCTTAATGTTTTTGCTGGTTTTGTTTTAATTACCTTGCCTTTGTGATCTGAATGTCTATGAAAGGTGCTGTAGAAGTTTTACTTACTTGTAACCCTTTAACCTCCCACCCATTCAACAAGCTCACACTTGTAGAAATGTCATGTTTTCAGCTGCTTCCACCCACCGCCTCCGTCTTGCATCACCTCATCCTGACATGGGACGGCAGCAGCAGTCCATGTACCGTGTGGCCCACATGTGAACTGCTTGTGTGCTTTTATCAGTAGATCTGAATAATTAAATACTCCTCAATAATTTCTGCCGTACATCAAAGGCTTTCACAAAGGTGAGGATGATTGCGTCATACATCCACATTTTCATAAATAATAAAAGAATCTCTCAAAAACCTTCAGATTCTCCTGAAGTAAATAACTAAACAGGTATTATTAATATCTCAGGGGAATGAACAGGTCTATCAAACCCGAGGATCAGATCAGTTACTTCCATTCATCCCTGGTGCTTGGGATTTTTTTACTCGTCCCATTTCTGAATCTTTTCAGCCACTAACCAGCAGCTTCGAGACGAAGGCGGTGGCCATGTGCGTTTACCTTGCAGAGTTTGGAGACACTGGCCCGTCTTGATGTCCCAGATCTTGACAGTGGAGTCTGCGTTGCCTGAGACGAGTATGTTGTCCTTCAGCTCCATGCCGCTGGTGAGGGACTGATGGCCCGTGAGAGTGTGGATGCAGTTTCCCGTCTCCACGTCCCAGACCCTTATAGACGTATCCAGAGAGCCGCTCACAACGTGGATCCCATCAAACTAGAAGACAGAAAGGATCTCTCTGAAGTACATTCAGGCAGGATAACTGCAGCTGTCACCCCCAACTCACAGCTGATTGCAAAAACATTTCACTGACGCAGCATTTTCACTTACAAACTTTTGATTAAACTCATTGAAAGGGATCGAATTATATTGATCTGCCGGAGCTCATCTTTTCTGTCTCAATCTCCAGTAAGAGAGCACAAACGCATTTAAAGTCTAACAAAGAAGTGGCGTCGCAAAATCAATCTATTAGCACAGTGAGCAGACTCGTCTCTGTCATTACTCACTGAGCACGGAGAACATCTTAAAGACAGAAAACTCGTTTCATTTATACACAATTAAAAACTACATAGCGATTTTAAATGAGCACATGACTGAGTTAAAACGGCACACGGAGCATGAAGAAGGCACAGCCAAAGGTCTTGACACTGGGAGCAGCTTGTTCTAAAGTTGGACTTCAGATGCTTCCAGCTGAGACCGCTCACCTGTAAGGAGTACACTCTGTTGGTGTGGCCTTGCAGCGTGTGGAGGCAGGTTTCAGTTTCTGGGTCCCACACTTTGACCATGAAGTCGTAGGCACCGCTGACCACCCGCCGCCCGTCGTACTGGACGCAGCGCACCGCCGCCACGTGGCCCATGAGGACGTGTAAACACTGACCTGTCTCGATGTCCCAGACACGAAGCGTGGCGTCGCGAGAGCCACTGACAACCCTGACGACGAAGCAAAAACACAGACATGGGGATTCAGGCGTATAGTGTCGTTCTTTTAAAACTGCTTCAGGTTTTTTTACGTGAGCTATTTTACTATCTCAAGTTTCATGTTTTTGCAGTTTAAAGCCCTTTAAATGAGATGCCAGTGACCAAACATATAACTAGTAACTGCAAAACTTACAAACATGGTACTTGAAATATAATATTCTATCACATATTTCAATAAAACAGAACCTGGTAAGTGGTATATTGCGATGATGATTGTACTTCAATATAAGAGGAAGCATGTCAGGTAATGCTTCGCTGTGCTGTCAGTTGGCTACATATCGTGGTGAAGGAAGCGAAGAATGCTACCATTGGCCAGTTTGTTGCTAAGAGCTGTCAGTCAGCTGTATTTTGGGACCAAAGAAGGGAAAGTGTGTTCTTCCCTCCCCCCAACTGCTGAGCTCTAAGTCAGCTGTAGATTCAATTGAATGCAGTTATTTAGTTCCATTACCTTTATTGTCATTGTAGCATGTCGAATAAAATCATCAAACAGTGTAATTCAGTTAGCAATAGAAATGGATGAATAAATAACACAGATACACAAGCATACATGCAAGTAATTACTGCACCGATCTTTTGGGAAAAAATAAAGATTAGAATCAAAGAAAGGAAACCAAGTGAAGTAGCACTTCCCTCTCCTGTCTGTTGCTGCATGCTGTCAGTCAGCTGTATATTAGGACGACTGTATATCAAAATGACTGACATCTGTGGCTTGGCTACCAGAAAAGCATCTCCCCTGTTAGGGTGATATTATTGGTGAAAAAACTACAATTATTAGCATGCCATTTTTTAGGTTTCACATCACTGTGTATTTGTATTAAAGGACAATGTATCTTTTAAAAAATTCCTTTGTTTTTAAAAACAACTAACGTAAGGCTTTGTGTCTGGGCGGAGATACATTAGTTAAGGATAAAACAACTGAAATATTGTTCTTTACTTTGCATTTCATTGTGTTTTTGCATTGTTGATGCCTAAAAGTATTCCAGGCTGAGGGCAAGCCGGAGCTGATGCTATCAGTGATTCAAACTTTATTTCAATAAGTGGTTTGAGCACTGATAATCTGGTAACATGAGCTTGTTCCATATTATTGGTATTTTATCTTTCCTCTTTTCTCACTAACCTGTAAAATTAGTCCTTAAAATGTGCTAAATTGTGTTCGTTATCCTAGCGGCTAATGCTAAGGTAGCTATTATTGACTCAGGAGTACATGAAATAGAAAAGTTTACAATCCCCAAGAGCAGCAAGTGCTAAGCCCCCCCTGAAAACAGGCTTGCACAGCGTAATACCTGACCCAGCACTGACTGACAGCCCCCCTAATTGGAGATTTTATCTGAGCAAAGACAATGTCTATTTTAACACTGATTTTTTTTTTTCCCCCTTGAAAACTCATTTAATTTGCACTGAGGATATGAAAAAAAAAAACTGTTTTTGTTTTTTGGTCATATATTTCTTTTTTCTTTGCTTATTCCTAAAAAACAATATTTAAACTGAGCTATCCAAAGGAGAAATTGAGAATTTATATTTCAATCCCTATTTTAGTTATTTGACAGCAATAAAAGTATATGTTCATTTTTGTTCTGTTCTCCTGTAATGCTTCAGGATTTTAGTTAAAAACACACCTTTTATTTATCCAAAACAGCTGTATGTTTAATGACAACTTTTCAAAAGTCTTTAAGAATAGCCTTATGAGAGCTTCAAATCTCACTTCATAGTACCAGGGAACCTTAAAGATTGACAAAAATAGTGATTTGTTTTATATCATGATATACTGATATGAAAAATGTTATTGTGAAAGGATTTTTTTTCCATATCGAGCAGCTGTAACAAGGATTTTCTAAGTTCTCTGGCAGCTTAAATCCATCAGTCTCCATCAGTTCCCAGTCACGCTGCTGCAGCTGTGCTGACAGAACAGGACAGAAGAAGCATTTTCTATCACTCCTGCAGCATCGCGTTCATGTTCACACTTGAATGTACAGAATGTGCTCTTTAACTCAAACGGCTGCCTCCAGCCATGTCTTGATGACGGACGGCAGGATTATTATAGGTTAGGACCAAAGACCCCTCCCTTTAAGAGCGACTGTTATTAAAGTGTGGAGTCTGGTCGCCGGTTGTCACGGCTTTACCTCATTCCCAGAAGTTTCACCACAGACAAAAACAAGCAGCCTTTCATAGATCACTTAGATAAAAAAATATTAAATAACTACAGAGCTCACACTCTTTATTTAGTCAATGCCTCACAGCGCTTTAGAGATGGAAATCACTGACAAGTTATTCACAGTCTGCAACTCGCAGCCTTTCCACCCGGTGAGTAATCAAATACTACACAAAAACCTTGGTTGGCCCTAAGGCAAAAAGAGCACTTTTGAATCTCTAGAGTGTGATACAGCGTGAACAAGTGAGCAGCAGTTCACTTAAGACGCCTCACAGACTCCATTTATTCACTGTGAAACCACATGCTGTCTTCTATAGATGCAGTCCTCTCTTCCAGAGCTGCTGTTGCTCTTTTTGCCTGATTGCTTTGCATGTTGTTCATCATGAGGAACAGAAATAACCGGCTCAAGATTTGGTTTTTGTACAGTTAGCACTAAAGAGGTGTCAACCATGATGTGATTAGCATGGTCGATCAAGACACACTAATAGGCTGCAGTAATAAATACAGTAGATGTTTTAATAAATCATACTAAACCAGACAATTTGATCTATTAAAATACGTGTAAACGGAACACACATTTCTTGCTCTAAAAGCAGAAAGTATCTGCTTCTTATGTGAATATTGCAGTGCAGAGACAGACTCACTGTTAGAAAAGGATCAGAGGACATTGCAATAGTATGAGGTGGTTTGTTTGGCTAAAGTCAAGATAAACTGCTTCTTCACTTCTGAAATCTTCATGTTATTCCCTTAATTCTAAAGATCAGAAAATCTTCTGAAGCAAAGCAAAGTCAAAAGCTGCTTCCTTCAAAGTTAAATGTGGGCTTAGCAAAGCTCATCAACAGAACAACGGCTTCATACCTTTTCTCATGTAGGTGCATGCAGCGTACTGTTGAGGTATGCCCATAGAGGGTGTGGATACATTCTCCCGTCTCTGCATTCCAGACCTTGAGTGTGCGATCAGTGGAGCCGCTGATGATGATGTTGTCTCTCATCTGGGATGACCACACGCCCCCGGTGTGGCCCACCAACGTCCGTAAACACTGCGAGCACAAACACAAAGAGTCAGGACTCCTCACTGCTCACCTGGGACGATCGAAAGTTTGAGTCCAAAGACAGCTGGAGGGATTACATTTACACATATCAGCATCAGGTTCAGAACTGGAAATCTCATTTGGGATTTTATTTGCCATTGACCTCATGTTGCCTTCAGGGGGGAAGAAAGAAAAATTCAATTTAGGTGACCTGTTATTGGAAGAAAGCACTGGTGCATGCTGCTTCTGCTCAGGGGCAAAATACCCGAGCCCTCGGCGAGCTTTTCTAATTGCTTTTACTTATCTGTTTGAAAAGCGGCCAATTCATTCTTGTTGAGAAAGGGTTGACAACCATCCTCAATAAAATGCGTCCATTCGTCCTCATTAGGGATGCTAGATTAGCTATTGATTACAGCAGTTATGGAAATCATTCTGATCAATTGAATCTGCGTCTCCGCAGTTTGTCCAGCGTTTGGGTCGATTTAATTATCCTAAATGCATTACAGTGAAACTCCCTGGGGGTGAGGTGGGGGGTAGAGGCGGAGAACAGATGCTTCTGTGAGGTTCAGACTGAAGCTTGTCGCTCCAGTGCAGCTGTGTGAATATCGGTGCAGACAGAGGACTGAACATCTTTCCTCCTCACTTCTCGCACGAGGGACAAAGGACCTTCAATGACTGCTGTTTAAAAGAGACGTGACCTTAATGTTTCGTTCATTTCAATGGTCAGACCATATCCTGCTTCATTTGATACACTTCCTGCACACCAAACACGCATCTCACCAACCTTCCTTATATTTGACTTCTTTTCTTGGAATTGTTCAAAGAGGTCTTGATCGGTATTCCTTTTCTTTTTCTCTTGAAAAGGTACAACCGGACCAAAAATTTGTAAAAAGACAACCGACGGCCAAAAACCAAAAATGCACATTAGGTTAAAGGTTAAGCATGAGCTGGTTGTCAGCATTCAAACCCACAACGAGGTCAAGTCAAACCATTCCTGTGGTCGAGAGCAGGGCTCTGCAACTCCAGTCCTCAAGAGCTTTTAGATGCGTCCCTGTCCCAACACACCTGAATCAAATGGTTGAATTAGCTGTTCAGCATGCCATCATGGTGGGAAACAACCTGCTAACGAGCCATTCCTGCTGATCCAGGTGTGTTGGAGCAGGGATGCATCTAAAAGCTGCAGAATGGTAACGCTGGAGGACCAGGGTTGGAGGCCTCTGGTCTTTTTCAGGAGATGCCAGAGGAAGTGTTAAACTAACTAGAGTTTTCCACAGCTGCTTGAAGCACTGCATAGCACATCCAGTCCCTCCCCCATCTCTTGCTACATGCTGTCTGTCAGCTGCCTGAAACAGGCTACACTTTCTTGCATGACAGATCTTCAGCTGTCTAACAGGTGAGCAGCGCTACCCAGCACTCTTAATAAACAGTAAATAGACTGCATAGTACTTCTTCAGTCATACTGACCATTCAAAGCACTACACACTAGAGCCACATTCACCCAGTCGCACTCACAAATATGCACACATTCAAAAACCCATGTGCACATCAGGAGGCAACATAGGGTTAAGTGCCTTGACCAGGAGCACGTCGACGTCAGAAAGCTGGATTCGAGGCCACAACCTTCCATCTCCACTGAGCAACAGCCACCCGCATAGATAGGGCTGCAGTGGGCATGGTGTGAGGAGTGTGTCTGTAAAGCAGCAGGCTGCAGGCTAGGACTCCTGAGTAGAAAGCCCTGTTAATTAACCAGCTAATAGCAGCAGAGTGCCAATAAGCATGTTTACTGTGTATTAAGCTGCAGTTATAATCAGTATCTTAGACTATTTTTGCAGCAGTTAGAATAACTGTTTTCAGTAAAAGGATGTATATTTTGTGTTCAATCTTAGTGTATAAACTGTTACTTTACTCAACACTATCATACCTTCAGAATCTAAATACCGTTCCATAGCGCTCACACTGTTTATTACTTTTGCACAGCACCATTTACTAATTACTGAAAATCAATGTAATAAAACCCCTCCTTATTGAACTCATTGACAAATAGTTTCTACAGTTTTCTACTGAGGGCTGTACCTTAATGTAATTTGCAGTGGACTTATGAGGATCCAGAATTATGAATTAAAGATTTGGAAGAAAGCTCAGAGAACAAGAATCGGTGTGATTAGAGCCCCCTCAAACACTGCGTGGGAAGAGACTGCATCTGAGATCAGCGTCTTAGCCATCCACCACAGAGCAAGCCTCTCCCTGAGAGTGAAGGAAGATTAGTGCTTTCTTCACTCAAACTGTGAACGCCTGCTTTAAACACGGGCTGCTGATGCGCTGCTGCTGCACACAAGAGGGTCAGTTGTTTTTCTGGAGTAAATATCAATCAATAAATGAACCTCTTATGACCCTTGTCAGGAATATCATAAAAAGGGTAAACAAAGTCAAAAGTGTGTTGAGCTCATACTTTGCAAACATTAACCCTGTAATATTACAACACCCTCGGCATCACAAACTACCACAACCTGAGAAACTTCGGTTGAGCAAGATCTCTGTGACTCACTGTACCAAAATAATCAAAACTGAAGAAAATGTCTTTTCATTTATTGGGGTGATCATTACAACATCTACATGTGCAAATATGTCATTGTTGTGCAACACTTGTACAAAATGCTAAATAATTCTGTTATATTTAAAATTACACTTTCAGAAAACATTACCAAAACACACACAAAAAAATAAGGAAACTGTATTTTCACTTCCAAAGCACTTCTACAAAATAACCTACACGGTTGAAGTTTTTTGTTTTTCATGCGTTTCTATGTTCAGGTCTTCCAGGGTTAAATACAACAGCCACAGGGAAAACTCGACATATCTACAACCAAACTCTGCATCGTTAAAAGATTATTGTGGCGCCATTTCATTTTAAAACCTGACAGCCTGAAACAAGAACGACAGGATGGGGGGTGGGGGGGGGCCAGTGCTAAAATTATAAACACATAAAGGGAACATGTTCCACCATGTGGAAGCTGAATAAATGGCTTCGTGCTATGCCTCCAGGACAGTGAAAGATCCAAAAACACCAACAACTCTTCTGGCTGTCTAGGAGACATGTTTCACCTTCAGCTCTTTTATTGTTATATCAAATATTTGGGGACATGAAATGTATAAAATGATTGCAAAAAACCTTTATCCAAACAAAAATATGCTGCTTTTCTTTCAAAACAATAACAATCAATAATGACATACAGCCTCCTGCATGTCCTTATTGCCAGCCATTCTTGCATTAGTTTGGTGAGGAGTGCTTTAGATAGCAGCTTAATCTTCTCCCTCTCTGAAGACGGCATCTAACAGAAAGCAGTGAAGACACGAGTGCATCCTCATTCAATGTAGAGCCGTGGTCATCGGTGACCAACGTCTTCTGAAGGTGATGTGTTCACATGGACCACTGCACAGCTAATGCTAACACAAGCCCCTTCCTGTGTGGACGACACCGGACTGATGACGGAGATTTGTTTACAAGAACAATATAACGACATTAATAATGGGACTGAAATCATTTCGTTGAGCATCCGTAGTTTTTAAAACAGCTGAAAGTGAAGAACAGAGTAAAAAATAAACCATCATCTGAATGAGAAGGGGGATTTTCCTTTGGAGTGGTCAGCTACAGGAGTCATGAAAGCAGGGATGTTCCAATCTTGAGAGTCAGTTATTTCTGCTTTATTATGCGCTATGTTTTCAATGGCGTCAATAAACCTGCTGAAAACATTTAAATAAACTCAATAATGACCGTATAAATTCCCCAACCTTAAATTATTTCAGTAATAGCCACAGAAGCAGGTTGAAATGTTTGTGACTTGTTGATGAAGCAAACAGGCTAAAAGGTGTATTAATGCAGCTCCACAGCAGATCCCCCCTCCCCCGTCCCTGGAGGCAACATCAGTCCACAGGTCTGCCATCTTAAATCTGCGTGACAGCCGAGGCTGCTGCTGACAGGCACCCCCAAGGACAAGCTCTGCTCTGTTAAACACAAGGCAGCCCCCCACCTCTGAGGCGCTGAGATCTGTGCTCCTGTTTGTGTGTGTGGATGGAAGATTGACAGCTGGAGCCCAAGCTAGAGACACGCCGACACTAAAGGTTCATCCACTGAATACAGCATCTTTAAACACCTTCACAGAAACAACTTAGCAGGAAAAGAACTTTCAGCAAGACAAACACAAACAAGATTTTGTCTTCCAGCTGCCTTTTTCCTTTTATCCTTTTTCTGATTTGCTCTCAGTGTGGGATCAATTCTGTGTTTCATCTACAATATAATCCAAGGAGAACCATGAACAATGAAGTAACCGTCCTGGTGGTGGATGAAGATTTAGCTGCATTAATGGGGTGAAAATTGTTGAAAAATTTAGATCATGTCTCAGGAAACCAGTGTTAGTGATGTTGGCAGTGGATTTGGAAAAACCCCAACAAGACTCACTGATCATTGAGGGAAACAGGATCTCACCAAGATTTGTTTAACAATTACAATCTAATAGAGTCAGGCTGGGATGATGGGGGGGCGGTAGGGGGTCACACACACACACACACACACACACACACACACACACACGTGTGAGAGATGACTTTAGCTCCTGATTTGAACATTTTTTTTTTTTTTTTTTTTTTTTGAGTGCTCACTGCAGAAGAACTGGAAAACAACTTTACTGTTGCTGTTCTTATATCTTCAAATGAAGACAAGAAGCCAACATTGGTATGGGCTCATCAACGCCTTAGAAAAGCTGGAGATCAGAAAGCAGCCACAGGATTGTGAACGGTGCTTCTGCAGATAACAACCCTGACCATGCTTGCAGCTGAGACACACGAGGAAAGGTTTCTCTTTTGAAGAAAATCATGCTAAAGCTTTAATCTAAGGATGCCGGAGTGAGAGAATGAAATCAGTCTCTGGTATTGATTGAGCTGGGAGCAGACCTTCGGCGTGGGGGACTGCAGCTTTTGTTCAGGCTAGATAAAGCAGAAAGGAGTGCACTCACTGTTAAATGAATAAATGGTTGAAGATGTGGCTGCAAGGCAGGTGCACCGGGTACCGTGAACATCGTTCTTCCTCCAGGGGGCAACGACAAGCTGTAAAAGCTGTTCAACACGCCTGCATCCTGCACAGTGAAGAGCTAAAGGTGAAACCCTGGAACAGGTCAAGACTAACGGAGGTTGACAACAGAATGACAACCACTGGGAGCCTTCTTGGAGTTTTACTTAAGGTTTTATGAGCATCGACAAATGGTTCACCGAAAGGGTTGACTCAGCCTGACTGACGGTTCTTCCAGGAGCTCTGGGGGTGGGGCGTGGGGGGGTTGGGAAGTGTGGTCTGATTGCAGCACCCAAACAAACAGATTTCAGCTCGTTTTTCCGCTGTAAGCAAACACTGAGTGAGGCAGTTGAACCCTGCAGGAGGTGAGGCAGGCAGTCTGAATGAAGGGGCTACGCTGCTGCACGCTGCTGCCCCCAACGCGGAGCCACGGAGCCTGGAACTCAGCAACCTGCCACCTGGACCGCTGTGTTTTAGTGAAGCAGAGCCAAACCCAGCTAAACCCTAGCCCATCTGGTGACCTTGATGAGATCGACTCAGATCAGCAAATGCTGTGATTATAATCAGCCACGGGATCAGAGCCAACACAAGCTTGAGTAAAGGAGCATCTTTGCCTCCATAAAAAGCCAAGAATGAATGAATATTTACAGTTTACATCCCTTTAAAGGATTCTCCCAAGACAGCTTCTGAAATAAGATTTTCACTCAGTCGATTTTTGTAAAAAGCGTAATAAAGACATATTTAAGTTGTGCGTTCAAATGTTTATATGCATCATTAACAAGGAGGCATGAAAACTCTGATCTGCAACAATCTACACCTCACCACAACATCCCCACACCTCCACCTTTCTCTTTCATAAAGCCACCAGCCCTGTGTGAGCGCTCCAGCTGCAGCGCCAGCTCCAGCTCTGAACACCAACAGTGTGTGCAGGATGCGGATACGAGGAACAGCACTGCAGAACGTACCAGTGGAAGAAGCCAGAACAGACTGGTGCTCTGAATTTCTCCAGCTCGGACCTGCAGAGCACAGGAAGGCTACAGCATCATGCTGTGGGGGTGCTCTTCTTCAAGAGCAACAGGGAGGTTGGTGAGAGGTGAAGGGCAGCTGCTACTGCAGCAGAGGCATCGACCCAGTGGTTGACCAAGATGCATGCCACACAAACTCGATCTTTAATCCCATTTAATCCCATAACTATGCCACTTTGTATTGGAAAATGCTCAAATGGGAATGAATACTTCTACAAGGTGCTGTAGTATTTAGCAAAAACCAGTGAATGTCCAGCTAGGAACCCACTCAGAGAAATCAGAATACACACAGTTGGCTACTATTCAGTCATTTCTTGCATGATGTCAGAATAAAAATTCAGAAGTGGTTTACTGTGTTTCATTCTGTCACCATTAAACAGAGGAATGATTGATCCGAGCAGGATGTGATTTACAACAGCTTCTGGAAAGATGTCCTTCTAAGAGGTTCACTGGCTGATGAAAAGGCTTTCTGTCCTCACTCAGCATCCAGCCGTCCTCCATGACGCCGTCACCTCACACCTTACAGTACATCAGCAAAAACAGCTCATATTTAGACCTGGGAATCACAGCAGCTAATTCCGTACTGTGGGAGACCGTTAGAACCCTGGTCTTCCCCTTACTCTTTCTTTGAAAGTTTCAGGCAAAAGCTGCTACAAAATATTCCCATGTGTCTTTACCACAAATTTTAAAAAGGTCAAATATGGGTTATTTTTTCCAGCCTGCTGACCGTTCTGACTCCAGAAAACCCGCAAAACAACAGAAATCTGACTACCTTTCCTGTGATGGCCGACCAGACCTTCAGCGTGTTGTCGTCGGAGCCGCTGACGATGCGGTTGCCACAGAACTGGAGGCAGGTGATCACATGGTCGTCGTGTCCCTTCAGCACCTTGGGACAGCACAGGCGAGGGGAGACAGGATGAAGACAACAGGAGCTCAACAGGCATCAAAGTGAGAATGAGAGGGAAATGTCACAAAGTTCTGGAGGTGAACAGAGCTGTTGGAGAGGAAGGGTTAGCTGGTGTGTGTGTGTGTGTGTGTGTCTGCTACTGGGTCGCAGGACTGCCAGCTCAGCAGATCACACAGAGGAACACAGAAACCCCAGGAGGAAGGTAACCTGTGCCCTAAAACCATGATCCAAAAGCAGATGAACCCTTCGAGGTCTCCTGAACGTCTTCTTGAACACTCAGCTCCTGATCGGAAGAAAAACTTCTTCACAGGTAAAAGATAAAAAACAGAGCTCAGGCAGAAGGAGACCTGCTCCATTATTATTTCAAAGGAACACCACAGACGAGATTTATCACCATCTTTCCATCAATTCCACACCTCATAGCCTTTTTTCAACCTGCTTTCTTTGACTTAAAGGTGTCTGACAACAGATCTTCAACATCATCCAACATCATGGGGAATGAAAGCTTGGAGAGGAAGCTACCTTGGGTGATTTCAGGTCCCCTCTCCTCCAGTTAGTGTCTATCCTGTGCTGCCTGATGTAGGCACTCTTCCAGGGGCTGTGAGTGAAGCCCGGCTTGGCAATTTTCCTTTTCCGTGGGGGCAGAGGCTCATCAATACCTACATAGAGAGAAAAAGAAGCTGAATGCACCTAAAAGCCACATATCAGGGGTGAAGATCTGCACTGCCCTCAGCAGGAGGCAACAGGGCAGGAGGAAGGCTGTCCCCGTGCTAAAACGTCAAGCTCAATACTGATCTGAAGAAAAATACTCCATACCACTTTCAGTACCGCAGCAACATTTTTGAAGGCACGGGGTTCTATCTAGTTAAGAGCAAAAAATATGATTTCATTACAATTTGAAAATATTTTAATTTCCTAAATAAGTAGGGGAGAATTCAGCCCTCATTTAGAAAAACGACCTGTTTGGTTAAACAGTAGACGAGATCACAATATACATGTTAACATCCTTTATGGAAGTATGAACCTTTGATTCAGGTGTGCTATTATTTGATTTTATTATAGCTGCTTGTCTTTAGTGTCCCACTGTGTTCTTCCATCTGCCAGTTCATTTGCTGTTGATACACATCAATATTACTGAGCTACAAATAAAGGATCATTCTAGACTAAAAATCAAACATGGTTCTGCTGCATGCTAAGCAGATTTTTACAGCGGAAACAAGGATCTGGTCCATGGAGATGCATTCAGCAGCAGCTCTGTACAGTTTCTGCCTCATGCTAATTTGGCATAGTCATTTCTTCAGTGATCAACGACAGCAGCAGGGTGGGTTGCTATGGGTTACTAGTTCCTTCTGCTCCAATTGTGAGTTTCAGTCTGGCTCCACCAGTGTTATTATCAGCCACCTTTACAACTGGAGCGCTGGTTGTTTCGCTGCTATACTGTTTAGTAGCCGACTGAGTCTCAGCTGATTAACATCTTCCTGTGTTAACTGGCTTTGCAGTGGAACGGAGCGCTGCGGGATCAGAGCGGAGCGCTGCGTGGTTCGGAACTTTGCCGCTGGGAAGAGCACCTAGACGGGGGAGCTCAGATCAGGGGTCGTGTTAATGGAATATTTTCCATATTTCACAGTTTGGGGGTTTTTTAAAACTGTGACAGGAAACTCTGAAGGCTGTCCGTCATTTTGACAGATTACAACTTTACGCACAGAATACATCGCAGAGGTACCTGAATCAATCAACAAAAAACCCCATCAGAGTATCATCTCTGACCTGGACTCAATGAATCTCACAATCCAGGAGGTGGCAGAGGGTTGAAGAGTTACGGACGCATTAAGCGTTACAGGGAACGGAAAAGTGTGGCATGAGCCCTGTCACTGAGCTCTTTGTGAGGCTAATAATTCATCAGAAAGCGTTCAGCTTGGCTTGGCCAGGAGGTTCACTGCTTCACATCCAGGAGCTTTACTGACCTTTTTAGGTTGCTCTCTAACATCACTGTCACAGAGTTAGCTTGTAGCGTTAGCACAGCTAGCAGGGAGCATTTCTGCTGGATGTTCTCTCCATGTTAGCAGAGTTTCAAACATCCAGCAGCAGCTCATTGGGTGAGGCTGCTGGGAGGGCAGGGCCTGACTGTCTCTGTTATGGCAACGCTGCTGCTGGAAGAAGTGCAACAACTTGGACAAATGTGAATGAGTGAATATATCAGTTTTGATGCAAGTTCATATCACTGAATAATTCATTTAGCTAGTATGGATTATATCAGGATATCGATTATTTTGACAGTCCCAGTGGGAAGTGAGCAGAAACTCACCCTCTTCCCTGCATTTCTCTCTCCACAGTAGGTTGTCTTCTGCCAGGATGCGCCAGTAGCGACACGTCTGTGCCGCTTGGAGGAGGTCCTTCGGTTCCAGGAATGAAAGTACGTACAAAGCCAGCTGTGGACAGATCAAGAGGACTTTAGACGGCTCCAAATTCATGAGAACACAGGACAACAGTCAGGTGACCAGAACCTTTAGCCAAGTTTGAAAGAAAAGATAAGAATCTTATAACCTGAATTAATCCAATCCAAGCATTTCATTGATCAGACTGATGATTTAGAAGCAGCTAGTCTGTGGCTGAAAACCACAACATTTCTATCTGAAGATAATTTACTGTCAGTCCCTAGTCAGGCATAAATTTACATAAAAATATACCCAACAACACAACAATATAAATAAATCTCTCCATCCTAAAGAAATATTTAAACAAACTCTTTAAATTGGGTTAAACTTTGGTTTTGTAGTTTTAAAGGTGACACATTCTTGAATCCACACTTCTAGACACGATTTAACAGAATAGGAAACAATAAACTGAAAAGCAAAGGTAATATTTGATAAAGCTTTGAAACATTGCAGCAAATATGGAGCTCTGCTGCATAAAGCATAACCTGCTTTAAAACTGTTGTTCTGCAGTAATCTGATTATGATCATCATCTCCCTGTGACACATTTAGAGGTAAGCAGGAAGAACAACATGAATGAAAGTGTTTGATCTGCTCTTCCTTTGGCTAAAATAATAACAGAAAACAAATAAACAAAATCCTCGTAAGTTCAGAGTTTCTGCATAAAATACAAGAGTCATTCAAAGTCCCATCAGCTTTCAAACATTCAATCATAAGCATGTTAAATACTTTATTTACAGAACAAGAGTAAGAAGGGAAGGAAGGAAGTTTCTTATCGTTTCAACCAGTGGGATGATGTGGACCTGTTCCTCAGATCTAGCTGAGGAACAGAGAAGTTATCTAAAGATATTAATATTAACAGGACAGATCAGGAAGAGAGCAGATAAAGAGGGAGTGGGATTTAAATGAGAGAACATCTGACATGGAATGAATGCTGACTTTTGGATCAAGCAGTTCTGACATCTTGAAAGCTTCAATCTTAGTGGCTCCTCTCTACCCCACTCTCTGCTCCTCTATGGCATCGCCTGCCTGAAGGCTGGCCACGTCTGCCACACAACATACTAGAACATGGTAGAAGCTGCTCCCACCAGTCTCTAACGCGATCTCATCCCCGTCTGCCAGCTGAGACGCAGAGCGGAAGCAGGGCGCCCAGGACGGTGGCATTAAAGCCGAGCACGAGCTCACTCACCTCTTTGGGCAGCAGGGAGATGAAGTCGCGCTGAAACTGCGGCTCGATCACCTGCATCATATGCTTGACTTGTGTGGGCTCACAGCTGTCGATCAGCTCATCCAGCGCCAGCAGCTTCTCTGGGCCGCTCCAGCTCTGCAGGCAGCACAAGGAACAACGGAGACGGTTATCATTAGGTGCTTGTGACTGATGCAGGCGGCACCAAACATGCCACAGTTTGTTCATCATTAAAGCATCAACCTGGAAAAAGATAGAGATGAATTCTGATTTTAGACCCATAAAGATTGAAACAGAAGGAAGGAGAAGAGATTCATTTTACAGGGAAAAAGCTTTTGCTTTGCTGTTACACCTTTTTCGTTTGAAGAAACTTAGAATGATCAATATAACTGGAGTGAATAGAAGATACAGTTTTCAAATGATCAACTCCTTTATCAGGGTAAAAAGTTTTTACATTTTTAATAAAGCTGAGTTCGATTTCACCAGCTGCACCAAGGCCACAACCACAAGTGTAGAAATCATTTAACCCCCCAACAGACGACGAGGGCAGCACCATCAGTTATCAGGTTAGGTGGGGTTGATTACTTTTCTACACAGGGCCAGGCCGGTTTCACTTCTGCTCTTCAAGGACTCAGCCTTTATTTCTATTCACTTCATCTTTGCTATGAAAATGTATTTACTGACCTGAAACATATAACTGATCTATCAATCTGCAAGGGAGTCACACTTTTCACAGCACTGCATCTGTTAATGTGTTGAAATATTCCTCTGTTTTGGCAAAGCTAGGCTCATTTCAAGTCCTAGAACAGTTTGTCCATTTGAGTCAAGACGGTTCAATGCAAGACAAGAAGAACATGCCAGGCTTTGGTCAACACCCCTCATCCCCTTGGCTCCAACCTAAAACTAAACACACGGCTGAGATGAATACAGGTGCTTCAAAAGGCTAATGAATGAAGGGTCAGAGGAAAATCTGACAAAAGGCAGAGGTCAAAGTTCACTGTCAACCCATAAAGTGTAAAACAGGAGCAAACAGAACCGAAGAATGAAAAGGCTGAGATTTTTATTGACTTTTTGTTCTGGTCTAATCGACGAGCTGAATGCAGTTTGTCTTCCAATAAATATGTTCAAAGCCATTTTATTGGATCATCTATAAAATGTAGCTGTTGATCTGAAACACTGAGCCAGTTCTAGACTACTGAAGCAGATAGAGATGAGCCACGGTAGTTTTGTGTGATCTAGTGTTGTCATAAAGTCTGTTGTTATTTCCAAACCAAATCACTTCTCCAGGTATTGTTTAGAAAAAATGTTTGAACTGCAGAGCAGCAATAACTGCATTTACACACAGCTATCCAACTCCACGTCTTTGAGCGTACCTCCTGGTGTAAAGTGGGAAAGCAAGCAGGACTGAGGAGTCACTGACTGTGGCGATCTGCTCCAGGCATCTGGGGATTTCACCCCGCACATCAGCGGACAAGTTCAACGCCATGAAGCTGCTTTTCAGGGCCAGGTGGTGGTCCAAATCCTCTGGCTTCAACGTTGAACTGTTTTTTCTGAACAACACTCTAAAGTGTTTGTTGAAGCCGGCAGGTGCAGGTCTCCTGCCCTGGAAGAAGCTGGGCTCCAACAATGACTGCAGGCAGAGTGGAAGGTCTGGTCCTGCACCTGGAATTTGGCAGCTGAAAGGTTCAGCCAGAGGCGCTGTTCTCAGGGCAACGAGGAGCCGCAGGGCGCTGAGCTGAGCCACAGCTACGCAACTCCGACATCAACCTTCAAACAATCCTCAGCGCCGTCTTCTCAACCTGACATTAAATTCATTTTATTCTTCTAAAATGGCTACTCTGTTATAGTTCACAACTCTTCCAAAAATGTGGTGAAAATTGAAATCTTGTTCAGAACACTTTACTACAACCTTTCTCCCCATTTATTAGAGGTGGAACAATATGTTACAATATTACAGCGTCCTGTGCATAAGAACTGTGTGTTATATTTGCTTTACAAGGATCCATGAAGAAGGGTTATGGGAACATGGTGTTGAAAGAGAAACTAACAGACAAGACAAGAAGATCTGGAGCAGTGGAAGACAGTGAGGAAGAGCAAAGAGGCTGGCCGGCAGTGCTGCAGGAGCATCCGCTTTCATCGCTGGAAAAGGAAAATACCAAAACGGAACTGCTTTAGCTTACACTGCTAACGTCTCATGAATGGCTAAACCACTATTCAGTCGGTGAAAACTCCAGCCTGTGGACACTGCCGTGAGGTAGGCTCGTGATTTCAAGCTCCTGATTTGGAGTTAAAGGGCTAGTTCAAAATGAGCTTGAAAAATCTGGACTAAATTTGATCTTCTGCACTTCTCAGTCTAGAATACTGATCAAACTTGAAGTGTATAATTTTGTACTAGATGGAGATTTATTAGAACACCATTCATAATCTAACAACCCCTTATTTGTAAAAAGACATAAAAAGTAGGGGATTACTGGATATTTTTCAGATTACTACGACTACTGTACTGTACTACTGATAACTACTGTATTAAATGGTTTTTAATTCGCTACAACAACTTTCTAACAACCCATTAATAACAGTTAAACATGTCCAGATTACAGTTCATCTCCCTGGAGCTGGAAGAAGAAAAAAAATGTCTGATCAAATAATGTGTTTAAAATAAACAGTGAGGGTTCAGGTTGACTCAGCGGTTCAGAGATAATAACTCATAACACTGAAAATGACAAGTCATTACATAAAAGAAACCGCAGGGATCATCAAGGCTAATGTGTTTCAGTTATATCTTGTTTCCTTGAGGTCAGAGGTCATTACAGCTCAAGACTAACAAGAGCCAAATAAATGAACAGAAGTGGCGAGCGGTGCAGCGATGACAGAGGAACCACTGCGGTGACGTGGTGAGCAGTCAAGTGTTTGCTCATCAGGGACGTTCAGATGCTTTATCAGCTCCACAGGAGAAGCTTTATGAAGAGCTCAGCTCAGAACCACTCTGATCTTTTCACTGCAACAGCTTCGGCTCATCCCAATTCCACGCTACGGTGCTCCTGGTAATGTGCTGGGCCGACACAACAAGGCAGCAATTATCTGTGCCACTAAGTGCACAGTGATTGGAAGGAC